>JADBJO010000317.1:615488-617988 GCA_016801955.1 Conus betulinus | reverse complement strand
CCCAGAACCTAGCACATATCTAAACAACAAGATTATGATTAATCCCAGAACCTAGCACATATCTAAACAGAAGACAGAATGATTAATCCCAGAACCTAGCACATATCTAAAACAAGAAGACAGAATGATTAATCCCAGAACCTAGCACATATCTAAACAACAAGACAGAATGATTAATCCCAGAACCTAGCACATATCTAAACAACAAGACAGAATGATTAATCCCAGAACCTAGCACATATCTAAACAACAAGACAGAATGATTAATCCCAGAACCTAGCACATATCTAAACAACAAGACAGAATGATTAATCCCAGAACCTAGCACATATCTAAACAACAAGACAGAATGATTAATCCCAGAACCTAGCACATATCTAAACAACAAGACAGAATGATTAATCCCAGAACCTAGCACATATCTAAACAACAAGACAGAATGATTAATCCCAGAACCTAGCACATATCTAAACAGCACATAGACAGAAGATGATTAATCCCAGAACCTAGCACATATCTAAACAACAAGACAGAATGATTAATCCCAGAACCTAGCACATATCTAAACAAACAAGACAGAATGATTAATCCCAGAACCTAGCACATATCTAAACTACAAGACAGAATGATAATCCCAGAACCTAGCACACAAACAACAAGACAGAATGATTAATCCCAGAACCTAGCACATATCTAAACAACAAGAGAATTAATCCCAGAAACAACAAAAGACAGAGCACATATCTAAACAACAAGACAGAATGATTAATCCCAGAACCTAGCACATATCTAAACAACAAGACAGAATGATTAATCCCAGAACCTAGCACATATCTAAACAACAAGACAGAATGATTAATCCCAGAACCTAGCACATATCTAAAACAACAAGAAGACAGAATGATTAATCCCAGAACAAGAAGAATGATTAATCCGAACCTAGCCATCTAAACAACAAGACAGAATGATTAATCCCAGAACCTAGCACATATCTAACACAACAAGACAGAATGATTAATCCAGAACCTAGCACATATCTAAACAACAAGACAGAATGATTAATCCCAGAACCTAGCACATATCTAAACAACAGACCTAATGCATCCCAGATATAGCAATATAACAAGACACAAGACCCAGAATGCACATTATCTCCAACAGAAGAATGATTAATCTAGCACATATATCTAAACAACAAGACAGAATGATTAATCCCAGAACCTAGCACATATCTAAACAACAAGACAGAATGATTAATCCCAGAACCTAGCACATATCTAAACAACAAGACAGAATGATTAATCCCAGAACCTAGCACATATCTAAACAACAAGACAGAATGATTAATCCCAGAATCCCAGAACACAACAGGACAGCATGATATCTAAACTAAACAAGACAGAAGAATGATTAATCCCAGAACCTAGAATATCTAAACACATATCTAAACAAACAACAAGACAGAATGATTAATCCCAGAACCTAGCACATATCTAAACAACAAGACAGAATGATAAATCCCAGAACCTAGCACATATCTAAACAACAAGACAGAATGATTAATCCCAGAATCGCACATCTAAACAAGACAGAATGATTAATATCTAAACAACACGCCACACGCCATTATTTTTATCCTAGAACATTGCACATATCTAAACAATACGTGCCACACTTAATGAAGGTTTTATTTGCTAAATGGTTACAAAGTCGGTGACAGCAGGCGGTGACTGAAGCATAAAAGCAGAGGATGAGTTACTGAGAGGCCTAACGAATGCAACAAACAAGTTACAACACAGATGCAACGCGTTTCGACCCATTGGCCAACTTCAGGCGGAATAGATGATGTTAAAAACAGTGCCTTGTCATGTATTGCCACTGCTTTAGGTTTTAGTTGTCCTGCCTGAAGATGATCAATAGGTCGAAGCGTGTTGTTGTTTGTTTCGTAGTTTTGATTGTTCCGTCCGTTTTGGAGCTCAGAATTCTATGTTCGCTCTAATATTTTACGAACGTTTAGAAAAGTCGTCAGACGGAGCTGGAGCATCACCGCTCCAAACTACAGAGACATTGTTTGTGACTTCATATCTGGGAGTAACCTGGACGTTCTGCCATTGAAATCACCATATATGATAATAAACATAATTCAAAGACACGAATAAATCAATGCCATAATCCTCAAGAGACTTAGTGTCATTTATGTACCCGTGCTAATATAGAAGGGTGACTTTTTTCCGGATAGACATACGACACTCATAACAAGTCTTTAAAATCATCTAAACAACTTGTTTTTTTTTTCAATTAAAACAACATACGAACGTCTTCACGGTGGAGTTGTCAAACAAAACGCATTAAGCAATTCCTAATAAGATGGACTGTTCCTGGCCTCCGCCCAGATTTGTTGATTTAACAGCTTGTTTAAAACATACCGTACCATTTATAAATAGAGTGGCTTGAAATTCTTCTATATCAACCTCACCGACAAAAACAAAATTGTCACATG
>JADBJO010000317.1:577988-592988 GCA_016801955.1 Conus betulinus | reverse complement strand
TTAAAGACCGACCGGCGCACTGGACTCAAACGTTCGTCTGGACTCATAGATGACTGAATCTACAACGTTTTCGTTTCTGGAGTGAAGAACTGAATACCCCCTTCCAGCGTCTCCCTGACAGAAGGTTGTAGGATTTTAATGAATGAAAGTAAATGACGGAAAAAAATGAGCCAGAATCTGAAATACGGATAAGTAGATAGACAGATAGATAGATGGACAGGCAGACAGACAGACACATAGACAGACAGATATCTAGATAGAGTAGATAGATAGATAGATAGATAGATATAGAGACAGACAGACAGACACATAGACAGACAGATATCTAGATAGATAGGTAGATAGATAGATAGAGATAGAGACAGACAGACAGACAGATAGACAGACAGACAAATAAATAGATGGACAGAGACAGACAGACAGACAGATAGACAGACAGGCAGACGGACAAATAGACTGATAGATAGATAGATAGATAGATAGATAGATAGATAGATAGATAGAGATAGACAGACAGACAGACAGCCAGACAAATAGATAGACAGATAGACAGATAGGTAGATAGATAAGTAAATTGATAAATATAGATAGATCAATAGATGGATCAATTAAGAGGTCGATATATAGATAATTAGACAGAAAGACAGACAGGCAAAGAGAGAGTCTGACAGAAACATAGATAGATATACAGGCAGATAGATAGATGGATGGATGGATGGATGGATGGATGGATGGATGGATGGATGGGTAGTTAGTCAAATAGATAGATGATTGGATACATAGACAAACAGACAGGCAGACAGATATATAGATAGATGGGTAGATAGATAGATAGACAGACAGACAGACAGACAGAGAGATGTATCGATAGATAGATAGACAGATAGATAAACAGAGTGATAGATCGTCAGATAGATAAAAAAAATCAAATGACCGACCGATAGACAGATAAGAGACAGATAGATAGATAGATAGATAGATAGATAGATAGATAGATCGATCGATCGATCGATCGATCGATCGAGAAATAGATAGATAGATAGATGGATAGATAGATAGATAGATAGATAGATAGATAGATAGATAGATAGATTGACAGATGATGATAGACACCGTGCCACCACTCCCACCACCGCACCTTGTACCCTTATTCTTCTACCATCTCACCGCCCCCCCCCCCCCCCCCCCCCACCTCCCATTCTCTCTTTACACCCCCACATCCTCACCCCACCTCCGCCACCCTCTAGCGTGGAAAACACACCCGTTCTTTCTGTGGTGACCACAAGAGGGCGCAGAAAGTCCAAATGAGAAAAAAGATGGCGCAGCCCATTATTTGGGCATCAGTCACTAAGACAGATTAAGCAGTTCGTGGGGAGCTCGGAAGGCAGCATTAGCATAAAAGGGGGAAAAGGGGGAGGTAAGGAAGGAAAGCCCTTTCTTCGTATTTTGTTGCCTCTACGCCCGAGAAGTTTCCCCACCTGTGACGAGTTGCGTCCCTTTGTGATGGAAATGGCCGCTCTGCCAAACCTGGCCGGGTGAGCCGGGTCGAAGTGGTGAGGAGGGGGTGAGGAGGAGGGGGTGGGGGGGGGTGGGGGGGGGGGGGGGGGGGGGGGGGGGACAGACCGGTGATGCTTACCCCCCTCTACCGTCACCAAACTTGGGGCATGGACGTTTCTCAGGTAGATAGATGGTTAACGATGGTGGGTTCATTTTTATGTATTTATTTATTTACCCTCCCAGAAGAAAGAAGAAGAAGAAGAAGAAGAAGAAGAAGAAGAAGAAATAGCAGACATTCCAAAGTATGTTCCTTGTTATGCACATACACACACTACACATATATTTTTACATGCATACTCTTGTGACATCAGGCGCATGTACATATGCGCACACAGACAGACACGCACACACCACGCACTCACACTAAAAAGCACACAGAGAGAAAAGCAGGAAGAGGGAGAGAGAGAGAGAGAGAGAGAGAGAGAGAGAGAGAGAGAGAGAGAGAGAGAGAGGAGAGAGAGAGAGAGAGAGAGAGAAACAAACAAACACAAACAAACAAACAAACGAACGAACGAACGAACAAATATACACAATTTGAAATTCAGAATACCAGTGGCAGACAGCTCTGCAGACTTAGTTGCGCGCGGGATATGTTTTATTTCTGACGATATCTCTTTCCTGTCAGTATTCCCCCCATGGGACAAAAAATAGCAGGAGGAGGGGGCAGCGCTGCACCCATTTTTGGCGTGGCAAGGTGCGATCCGTTAGGGGGCAATTGAACGGGGTGGATGGAAAAGAAGGCGACCAGGATCTGTGTGAGACCGTGTCAATCCGTTGCCGGCTTTCTCTCCCTTTTGAATGAGCACAGTATTGATAAAAAAGGGGGGAATGAATGGTTCCATAGAGTTATGTCTCGCGCCTTTTTTTTTTTCGTTTCTCTCCTTCTTCTCTTTCTGCTGACGTATGACAGTGCCAGAAACGAGAGAATTTAATCCAGAATCAGGTTGTCTCTTCAAAATCAAGCCGATGAAATGAGTAAATTGAGGAAAGATTCCATTATAGAAATGAAACCACCATCTAACATCAGATAAGCACGGTCAATCCAGAAACTGCTGAATCTGCTTGTTCCGTTTGAGCAGATGTCAGAGCTGCGTGAGCACGTTTGGTGGCATGGTACCTGGTCTGTTGGTAAGCCATGAAATCGACAGTTACCTGCCATCTCGAGGGATTGAAAATCCGAAACGATGAGTGAGGAAAAGCAGAAGGAGGAGGATAAAGAAGAAGAGAGAAAAGAAGATGAAGAAGTAGTGGATGAAGAAGAACATAAAGGAGGAGGAGGTGGAGCAGAAGAAGCAGAATCAGAACAGGAGGAAAAAGGGACAACGAGGGAGGGGAGGGAAGAAGAAGAAGAAGAGAAAAAAGAAAGAAAGAAAAGAAAAAGAAAGAAAGAAAGAAAGAAAAGAAAAAGAAGAAGAAAAGAAGAAGAAGAAGAAGAAAGAAGAAAGAAGAAAGAAAGAAGAAGAGAAGAAGAAAAAGAAGAAGAAGAAGAAGAAGAAAGAAGAAGAAGATAGAAGAATGAAGAAGATGATGATGATGAGATGAAGAAGAGAAAGAAGAAGAAGAAAAGAGAAGGAAGAAGCAGAGGAAAAGGAAGAGGAAGATGAGGAGGAGAAGGAGGAGGAGGAGAGAGACAGAAGTAGAAGACGAAGAAGAAGAGGAGAGGAAGAAAAAGAGAGGGATGAAAAGGAGACTGAACTGGGAAAAAAACACACACACAGCAATAGAAATAAGAAATAAGAATAAGAAGAAGAAGAAGAAGAAGAGAGAGAGAGAAAGAGAGAGAGAGAGAGAGAGAGAGAGAGGAGAGAGAGAGAGAGAGAGAGAGAGAGAGAGAGAGAGAGAGAGAGAGTTTAGTGTCGGAACATGAAATGATCGATTGTTAAGTAATAAAAAAATATGAGTATCTCACGAGTACCTGCACATTTGAATTTGTCGTCTTCTTGCAAATGTAACAACAACAACAACAACAACAACAACAACAACACACACACACACACACACACACACACACACACACACACACACACACACACACACACACACACGCACACACTTGGCAAGGGAGCACAGACACCTGTCAGCCATGCCACCCTGATAAGTCTGATCCAGCGGACAAAAGGCATCCGAGCTGGCAATATGAATGGCTCTGTCTTCAAGACGGGTTACAGTGGGTCCCATAGGCTGCTAGTGAAGGAGTTGATGTTGATGATATATTTCCCTGAATCTTCTTTCTGATTTTCTTTGTCCCCTCCACCTACCTTGTTGGGTTTTGTTTTCTTCGAGTCTTTGCAATGTCGTTAATGTACTGATGGAGGAATTGTAAGCCTGCACTTGTTCTTTCGTTCCCCCGTACTGCTGAATTGTCCAGCATACTATGCTAGGTTAATCAGCGGGAGACTGCATCTCTTAGAAGATCCAAGTAAAGGCGGTTCTGTACAATTCTTAGCTGCTGACAATGCATGGGTTATGGTGACAGTAGAGCTGGCTACTCTGATTGTTGAACTTTTTGACGTCTCTTGTATCCTTAAGTGGATCCTCAAGCTTAGACCCATAGATTCACTCGTATGTCTTTTATGGTTTCAGCAACTTCTTTCTTTACCACACCTTCTTTTCGTTCAACCTTTCTACCCTTCACGGTGTAGGCAATATGAATGGTTCTGTCTTCCAGATGTGTTACGATGGTCCACATAGCCTGCCAGAGAAGGGTTTTACAAGTATGATATATTTCCTCAAATTTTCGTTCTCATTTTTTTTTTTTGTATCCCCCCCCCGTCTACATTGTGTTTTCCTTCGAATTTTTGCCAAATCGTTGATGTAATGAAAAAGGAATTGTTAGTCTCCACTGGTTTTTTCCCCCCCACTACCAAATTGCTACACACACACACACACACACACACACAACAACAGGACATACGTAAAAAGAAAAGACTTTAAAGAACCCAAACATTCGCGCTATTCGATTAGAAAGAAAGACAACAAAAAAAAAGCGCAGCAAACGCGCCCCACACCCCGCCGCTGCCTGGTTCCCATTTTTGGGGTGGGGGGGGTGGGGGGGCGTGTTTACTTCCTCCTGGGAGCAAGAGTGTTACCACCCCCTACCTGTTTATCATTTACTGCTGCGCTGCTCCTTGCCTCATTTCATATTGCTTTCAGTTCAATCAAATCAAGGTTACTTGGATTTGTTTCTGTTGTCGGAGTATTATTATATTATCTAAGATCGGAAAGGCTGTGTCAGTTTTGGAATAAATGTTCTGTTTGTATCGTTTCTCCAGTTGTTATTGTAGTGTAGATGTGTCCGGCACCAGGGCAATTGTATAGGTAAGCTTGGAATATCTTTGATCTGCTAGGCGATTCGGTGTCGTCAGCAGCATTTCTTTTGAGAGTTATGGGTATCTTTTTTTTTTCTTCGTGGAAGCAGGATTCTCCCCATTTGTTTAGTAGTAATTTACTAATTCTGATTGTAAAAATGAAAAGTGCGACTTTTTTTGTGGTACTAAAAATCACTGGTTAAGAAAATGAGAGAGAGATCGTGGGCTTCCTTTTCTGTCCTAAGATACAATATTAAACGATATTCTTCTCCCCTCCCTCAAAATATCATTGCCATATCGTTTCGAAGTTTAATCCAAAAAAAAAAAACAAAAAAAAAAAAAAAAAAATGTTGGATTAGTGGGTGAGGTCGACAACGGGGTGGAGTCGTAGAGAAACGTAAGAATCTCTTTCTTTGTACTGTATATAATTCTATATCTCGGTGTTCCTCACGACTAGCTGGTTAGGATGTAATGTAAGTGAGATAAACAACTGCTCGTTATTATTAACACTACAACCACGACTAGACATAAATTTTTACGGCTTGTTGCCATGACGTGCCCGAAAACATACGTAATTTCTATAATAATAGTGTTAGCGAAAAATCAACAGGTTAACACTTAAACTGTCACGACACTTAGTGAGTTAACATATATTCATAACAGTAGAGAAAACGATGAAGTCGAGCGGGGAAGAAAATATCAACAGTTAAAATAAATCTGTAGTTAATGTCACAAGTTTTAAAATTCCTCTCTAGCAACATATATACACAAAACTTTATGAAGGTTAACACTTAAACTGTCACGACATTAGTGAGTTAACATATATTCATAACAGCAGAGAAAACAATGAAGTCGAGCGGGGAAGAAAAATATCAAGTTAATGTTAGAATAAATCTGTAGTTAATGTCACAAGTTTAAAAACTTTAATCTCTAGCCACATATATACAAAAACCTTTATGAAGTCTTTTTCGCATAGCTTTATTCACATCACTGGCTTGTAAACCTGATTGGGATTCAACGATTATTTTTTCAGCGCTCTCTTAACATCAAACTGAGATATAAATTCTGTGGTATTTTCACCACCAAGGGTTGAAAAAACAGAAATCCAACGGCATCCCAAAACCGCCAGTGAAGGGCAGAAGTCAAACAAGAAGAAAATGCTGTGAAGAAATATGTTGTTGAAAAATCAAAATCATCGTTTAAAGAGTATTAGATGTAGAAGGAAATCTTTGAGCACTACTATAGGATCCATTTAAAGCATAAAAGGGAAGTAAAAAGTTGTCACTGGTCAGTGTGCTCCGCTCTGCTGTTCAACACTCCAAGCACTGTCAGCCATATGATACCTTATCGCAGCTAAGAATGGTGCAGAACAGCTTTTAACCTTGAATCTCCTAAGAGATACAATTTCCCACTGTTTTTGGCCAAACAATAAATTGTTGAACAATTGTGTAGTGGGGGGAAACATAAACAGGCTAAGAATTCCTCCGTCATTACATTAATGATTTGGCAAAGATTTAAAGAAAAAAAAAAAAAAAAAAAACGTGTTTGTGCGTGTGTGTGAGTGGTATTGGTGTGGTTGTGGAGTGTGATGAAGTGGTGGTGGTGATGGTGGTAGTGGTGAAAGAAAGAAAATGGGCACGAAATAACAGGACATTAATTTCTAAATATAAGATCATTCTCTATCGGGATATGAGGACCATAGCAGTCCATTTCGGAAAAAAAAACACACAAAACAATTAGATAAATGATCGTCTCTCTCTCTCTCTCTCTCTCTCTCTCTCTCTCTCTCTCTCTCTCTCTCTCTCTCTCTCTCTCTCTCTCTCTCTCTCTCTCACTGCATGCCACTATGTTACATTATACCTTCTACATTTTTCATGTTGTATATAAAAAAAAGATAACATTTTGTGCTTAGTTACATCTTCCCTTTTCTTATGTTCTCGCTCACCTTTCCTTGTGTCCCCCCCCCCTCTCTCTCTCTCTCTCTGTCTTATTCTCAATTGTATGTTAGTACGATACAGTATACCTTTTACATGTATATATGCCGTATCAAAAATGATTACACTACAGGCTTTGCGACCTCTCCCCATTTCACATGATCTCCCACTCCCTTAGTTCCCCTCACTCTGTCTGTCTGTCTGTCTGTCTGTCTGTCTCTCTCTCTCTCTCTCTCTCTCTCTCTCTCTCTCTCTCTCTCTCTCTCTCTTCCTCCCCTCTCTCTCTGTCTTCCTTATTCTCCCTTACTTTCTCTCTCTGTCCCAAATTTGTTTGCACTTTATCCTATTCATTTTAGTGTCTGTGTTATACATGCTAATTGTTGCCGTTATAGTATCTTTCCATTTGCTTCCCCCTCCCCAACCCAACTCCTCTTCTTCCCCCTCAAACACACACACACACACACACACACACACACACACACACACACACACACACACACACACACACCGCGTGCACAGACAGACAGACAGAGACACACAAACACACACACACACACACACACACACACACACACACACACACACACACACACACACACACGCACGTACGCACACTCACGTACGCACACGTACGTACGCACACGTACGCACACACACACACACACACACACACACACACACACACACACACACACACACACACACACACACACCGCGCGCGTGCACAGACACACACACTTACACACACACACACACACACACACACACACACACACACACACACACACACACACACACACACAAGTAGACAAAACATGAGCACGTGCACGCGCGCACGCACACACACAGACACAGAGATACACACCCACATGGATAAAATAAATAAATAAATGAATATAGATAGATAGATAGATAGATAGATAGATAGATAGATAGATAGATAGATAGATTAATACATACATAGATACATAGATGCATATAAATTGGAGATAAAGATAATTTGGTAAATGTTTCCCGAGGACATTTTTTTTTCTGGTAAAAGCTTCCGCAACAAGTGCTTCTTCAAGAAAAGTATACTTCACAATAAATCTGCCGATTATTTTCAACATGGGTTCTCACCACCATTTTCAAAAGCCTGTTTGACGTTTACATGTCTGTCTATATATCTATCTATCTATCTATCTATCTATCTATCTATCTATCTATCTATCTATCTATTTATCTATCTATCTGTTGGTCGATCGATCGAGAGAGAGAGAGAGAGAGAGAGAGAGAGAGAGAGAGAGAGAGAGAGAGGGAGAGAGAGAGAAAAAAGCGCACGCACGCACGCACGCACACACACACACACACACACACACACACACACACACACACACACACACACACACACACACGTACACACACACACACACACACACACACACACACACACACACACACACACACACACACAGAGACCTTTTTAGTCGTGGTGTTTTTTTTTTTTTTTTTTTACAGTGCTCATTACTTTTCTTTAGTGCCGCTCATAAACCATCTGGCCACTTTGAGAATCCCCCACACCTGGGGAGGGATAGACCCCGATCCCCGGTCCACTCTCCCCCATCAATCAATACCTCTCAACGCACGGCTGCTACCACGGACGGAGGGGCAGAGGGTGGAGGTAGGGGTGGGGGTGCTGGAGAGGGCGGGGGTGATGGAGGGGGGGGGGGGGGGGGGAGAGAGAGAGAGAGAGAGAGAGAGAGAGAGAGAGAGAGAGGGGAGAGAGAGAGAGAGGGGAGGGGCGCGGGGGCGGGAGAGGATTAGGAGTTGGTGGGGGGGGGGGGGGGGGGTGAGAAAGGGGTGGGAGTACAGAGGCGGCAGGGCACACAGAGAGGTGGGGACTGAGCATTCAGGTGATGATGTGAGATGGTGCAAGTTCACTCTATACTTTCAGGCTCTCTGCCTGTCTGTCTGTCTCTTTCCTGCCTCTCTGTCAGGTCTGTCTCTCTCCGGTCTCTCTCTCCCTCTCTCTCTCTCTCTCTCTCTCTCTCTCTCTTTCGCGCGCGCGCGCGTGTGTGTTTGTGTGTATGCGTGCGCGTGCATGCGCGCGCGCGAGCGTGTGTGTGTGTGTGTGTGTGTGTGTGTGTGTGTGTGTGTGTGTGTGTGTGTGTGTGTGTGTGTGCGCGCGCGCGTATGCGCGGCGAGCGCGCGTGTGTTAGTGTTAATATGTTAGTAAGTTAGTATGCGCGCGCGCGCGCGTGCGTGCGTGCGTGCGTGCGTGCGTGTGTGTGTGTGTGTGTGTGTGTGTGTGTGTGTGTGTGTGTGTGTGTGTGTGTGTGTGTGTTCACTTTAAGTGATATTAGACAGAAAAAAAGCCAAGTGTGTGTGTGTGTGTGTGTGTGGTGTGTGTGTGTGTGTGTGTGTGTGTGTGTGTGTGTGTGTGTGTGTGTGTGTGTGTGTGTGCGCCCGCGCGCGTGAGTGTGTATGTGTACATGTGTGAGTGTGTATCCGCGTGGAGAGAGAAATATACTTAAGTAATACTGTATATGCAAATGTGTTTTTAATTAGTAATTTCCAATGACATTGAAGGGGAGGGAAGGTCAGGATCAGGGGGGATAGGGGAGGGGTCGGGAGTGGGGGGGGGGGGGGGGGGGGGGGGGGGGTCGGGCAATACTAAATGAAAAAAAAAAAAACACAAAAACTGTAATACAAACCTAACACAACATTATCAAACAAGAAATCATCAGAGCAAGTTACCAATGGGACTCTTATACAGTCCCTGTACATGTCAAATATTTGTAAATAATTCGAAAGTAACTTTTCGAAAGATGAGCGGGATGGCTCAATGTCTGACAGCCAACTAGGCAAATGTTTTTTTCAACTGCTGGCAAAGAAAAATAACATGAAACGCGAGATATTTTTCGCCACATACACACGTTACATTATGACTGAATTTCGTTTTAAATCCATCAAGTCTAAATCTAAAAACCATGCTTGTTAATAGCCTATGATGATGGTTATTTTTACTGGCACCAAAAAATGTATTTATAGATTTTTTTTACGCGAAGAAGTCATCAGAAAGATCACTTCCTTCTTGTTGCATTTTTATAAAATTCCAGCAATTTTTTTTTTTCCAAAAGATAACATCCTTCTTGTAGGGGACAGGGGGATTTGTATTTTGATAGAATTGTTATGATTCTTTGCACCCTTTTTTGCTGTTCGGTCGGCGCCATCATCATTTGCAGATAATCCACAATGAGAAGGAACCCAACAAAAATTGACACTGGTACCACGTACAGACAGGAAATGAATTAAGTGAATAATTTCAGTGACAAGTTCCCCTCTTACTTTTGTATTAAATGAATTTAGCGCTTGCAAAACAGATTTAGAATCTACACAAAACAGTATATGAAACAGAAAAAAGCAGGGTAAAAAACGGGTTCAGCAGATAATTCAGACCCATTGCAATAGCAACTAGTTCAGCTGTAAATATTGAAAAATGTTTCCGATGTGATAGGATCGTTCCACCTTCAAGGCCGGGATATAACAAAAGCTGCACCAGCTAGACCGTTATCGAGAACCATCTGTATAGACTTTCAAATGGTTTGAATAATGATTATCTATATGAGAGCGGACAGATGCAGAGACAGCTGGACCTTCCTCTTTCTTGAAGTCTAAATAATCCGTGTCGAAATTGGCAGCGATGAGTTCCCATTTAGGGATTAAGCTATGAGATAGTCGCGGAGCTACATTTTTTAGGCTTAACACCTGCTTTTTTTTTAAAACAGATCAGACATATATCAACCTATCGTTGTTAGAGAATGTATATTATGTGCTCTTTAGGGAAATGAATCTCTGATTTTAACTCGATTTCCATAGCATCTCTGATTTGTGTGTGTGTGTGTGTGTAGTGTGTGTGTGTGTGTGTGTGTGTGTGTGTGTGTGTGTGTGTGTGTGTGTGCGTGCGTCTGTGACTGTGTCTGTGTCTGTGTACATGTGTTTATTTTTATGTCTGTCCCTCTGTCCACCGGTGTATTTTGTTATGTGTAACCCCCCCCCCCCCCCCCCCCCCCCCCCCCTCCCCCGTCTCTCTGTCTGTCTCTGTCTGCCTGTCTCTATTTTGTCTGTTGTCTGTTTCTTTTTCTCCTGTTATTATTGTTGCTAATTACCTTCCCCGTCCCTTACTTATTCTTTCTATGCATGCACAAGAATCAAGTCATATTTCTGAAACAATGATATTATATGAACCATGATTGCTTTGTTATGATCAGCTCTATAGTCTGTCATAGTGTTCATATGTCACTAACCTTAGTCCCTGAAAGGGAAAGGGCCAGATGAAGAAAAAGCTGCTTCGTGATTATCTGTTAACTTTGAAAATAAAGATTACCAGTCAATCAAACAATCAATCAGTGAATCAATCAACCAATCAATTCGTATTTGTTTGGGGTTGGTACAGGTTTGCATGCGGGTTATGTATATGTATGTATGTGTATGTATGTATGGATATGGATGTATGTATGTATGTACATACATACGTATGTATTTACGTGTGTGTGTGTGTGTGTGTGTGTGTGTGTGTGTGTGTGTGTGTGTGTGTGTGTGTGTGTGTGTGTGTGTGTAGTATGTATGTATGTAGTATATATGTATGTAGATATATAGATGGATAGACAGACAGACAGACATATAAACAGACAATGTAGATAAATTGAGATTGACATAGATAGATAGATAGATAGATAGATAGATAGATAGATAGACAGGTAAAGTCACAAATCCTTCCATTCAGCGCCCCGCCCCGTTGATCTTTTCTTCCCACCCCATTCACCCCTGCCCACTCTCAACCAAACCTCACTCGAGCTATCCTCCACCCCGCCCCACCTCCATCCCCACCCCCTTCCCACCTCGATCCGCTATCCCTGCATGCTCACGAGGGGGAGGGGTTGGGGTGGTGGTGGTGGGTGGGGGGGGGGGGGGGGGTAAGGAGGGATGGGTGAGTGCGTGGTGGAAAGATTAATGACTGCGCGTGAGCTTGGACAAGGGAGGTAAAAGAAAAGAAGAGACCGAACGAGAATGACGAAAAAAAAAAAAAAAAAAAAAAAAAAAGAAAAAAAAAAAAAAAGAAAAGAAAAAAAAAAAAAAAAAAAAAAAAAAAAAAAAAAAAAAGAAAAAAAAAAAAAAAGAAGAAAGAAACAACCAGAAAAAAAAAAAAACACCCTCAAAAATCCCCGCCACCTTCACTGCCCCAACATTGATGAGTGTTTAAACGGTTTCGGCAGTTTTCCCATCCGTCAGATTCAATTACCCGCCTGCATAAAAATGGCGACGGGGGACGAAACGGATCGCGAAACGATGACTATGGTGGTGGTGGTGATAGTGGTGGCGTTTGGGGGTGGGGGGGGGGGGGGGGGGGGGGGGGGGGAGAAGGGTGGAAGAGGAAGTGGGGTGGGGGATGGGGGTAGGGGTAGAAGTGGGGGTGGAGGCGGAAGAGTGTATGTGCCACGCCTCGACGTTGATGCTGGCAACAGGCTATCATATTATCGCTTCATCTCACCCGTCACCTACCTCCCCTGATCCCCCCCCCCCCCCTTTCTCTCTCTCTCTCTCTCTCTCTCTCTCTCTCTCTGTCCGTCCGTCCGTCTCCTATCTATCTGTCTTTTTGTCTGTCTCTCTGTCTATCTCTATGTCTATTTGTCTGTCTGTCTATCCATCTGTCTGTCTCTGTCATCGTTTATTTCCGTCTTCCTATTCCTCTCCCTTTCCTCTCGCTCCCTCCTTCTCTCTCTCTCACTCTCTCACTCTCTGTCTGTCTGTTTGTCTGTCTGTCTGTCTGTCTCTCTCTCTGTCTGTCTCTCTGTCTCTCTCTCTCTCTCTCTCCTATCCCAGGAGGAGGAGGGGAAGAGGTACTCCATGTGAGAGCGAGAGACGGGACGTTGTGGAACGTTGTGTGTGTGTGTGTGTGTGTGGGGGGGGGGGGGGGGGGGAGGTATTGATACAAGGAGATTTAAGTGGGGAAAATTTGATTCGGTGGTCCGTTTACAAGTTTTGTATGGCAAAACTTTTTGTTTTTATGATTCAGAACTGAATTATAAGATCAACCAATTAATTTGTGAAGTTTGAACTCAAAGTCGTGTGAAAACTTTCTTATAAACAGCTAATCCAACAATAATAGTAATGATGACGACGACGATGACGATGATGATGACGATGATGGTAGAGGTGATGATGATAATGATGGTGATGATGATGATGATGATGATGATGATGATGATGATGATGATGATGATGATCATCATCATCATCATCATCATCACCACCACCACCCGCCATCAGAATATCAACAGTGATTACAATAGTTGTAACAACAACAGCAAGAAGAAAAAAGTTCAGCATCAAAAACCACAAAAATGATAATGATGGTAACAACAACAACAACTATTATAGCAAAAGTAATAATAGAGGGGTAGTAGTATTAGTAATGATAATAATTATAATAATAATGAAAAATAATAATGACAATAACAATAATAACAAAAAAAAATAATGATAATAACAATAACAACAACATCATCATCATTCTCAACAACAACAAGAACAACAATAATAATAATGATGATAACTACAACAATGATGATGATGATGATGATGATGATGATAATAATAATAGTAACAATAACAATACCAAAAAAACAGTAATAATACTATTACTATTACTAATCACCATCATAATCGTCATCATCTTCGCAGTAATAATAATCATAAATGATAGTGATGATGATGATGATAACAACAACAATAACACCAAAAGGAGCAATAATGATGATGATGTGAATAGTAGTAATAGTGGTGGTGGTGGTGGTAAAGCAGCAGCAGCAGCAGCAGTAGTAACAGCAGTAGTAGTAGTAGCAGCAGCACTAGTAGTAGTAGTGATGACCAAGATAATCAAGATAATAAACAATATTAAAGTGAGGGCATCTGGGTGAAAATGAGTGCAGGAAAATGTCAACAAATCTTCTTTGTCAAAAGACAAAGTAATAATGACCAATAAAACGCGGTACCTGGATGTAGGCCATTTAAATTCAGGAACAAGTAGGATAACTCTTGCGCCTGTGATGAAAAAGTATAGACGCCCATAATTCTAAACGGAATGCTGCTTACGATACCGAATCGCTTGCAGAAATGACAGCACAGAGCTCACAGAGAGACATCCCCTATGGACATGAATGTAGCGTATGTAGTTCATTAATTAAGGTGTGTGGACTGCAATCATGAAAATCGGCAATGTTAGGCCAGTGTTGGGCCTAAGTCTGCACTTGCCTTGTTTAAATTTTGGTCATGTAATCGTCATGTCCGTACTGCGATATACATAGATAACTGACATCGTTATGGCGTCCATAAAACACAGCCATCAACATCACAATTATTATCATCGATATCACCATCATCATCGTTATTGTTATTATTGTTATGCTGACGAGAACACACCTTCGTGTCATCTATGACAACCAGATCTACATCAATGAATCAAACATCAACAAGCGCACGAACTCTCCTTTTTCTTCAACACCCCAAATTACAGCAAGAACAGAAACATCTTTCCAAATTACATTATTTGTTCGTGTCCAAAAGATGTGTCATCACTTCTTAAACTGTAAGTATCAGGGCTTCCTGTTGTTTCTCTGTGAACACCTGCAGCTATGGAAATAAATCAAAATGGCTGCCAGACCACCGTCCTGCAGTCGATTTTTTAAAATCTGTTGAAATGTCTCCACACACAATAATTATACATCTTCATTTTGTCGTTTTGTCACGCCTTTTTAAACTTTTCAAAATTTAAAATCAATGTCAGCGAACCGCCCAGAGAAAACGTGGACAAACGAGTCACAAGACAAAACACTCTTTCTTTCGCTTTGATTTAATTTGTTTAGATTTTTGCAGTTTAGTTTGCATATTTTAAAATTTAGTTTTATTTCACGACCTTTCTGCATACAATGTAAGAAGTGCTGGAGCCTAAAAATATATCAGAGCGTAGATCTTGTGAATTTTTTACAAGTAGATCCAATCCTGAGAATTTTCGAAAGGATACGTTCCGTGTTGTATAGCGTAACACACGTCGACAATCATAAAACCGTTTTGTTTATCAACTGGGGAAAAAAAAAAGCGAGAACATGTGAAACATTGAGTGATGGAAACGCTTAATTAAACCGTCCTTTAGACATGACCCA
>JADBJO010000317.1:562988-567988 GCA_016801955.1 Conus betulinus | reverse complement strand
GACAGGATGAGGAAGGAGAGATGCGCGACAAGAGGGTATGGGGGAAGGGAAGAAGGATGAAGGGCGGGAGGAGGAGGGGGTCAGGGGGGAGGGAGGGGGGAGGAGGGGGGAGGAGAGACGGGAGGCGGGAGGATGGAAGGGGAGGGGAGACGGAAAAAGAGAGACAGGGAGGAGGTTGAGGAGGGTGGAGGAAGGCTCGTTTATTACTATACGTGTCTTTGCCGAATTCGCTCTCGATTGCGATAGGAATCATGAAAAAGTCCGTGATACATGTTGTCGAAGCATACCAGACGAATGAAAGCATTGTTTGATCTTGATCTCCAGCTGACCGCTTAGGACGCCACGTAAAACAGAAAAAAAACCTGCATATTTGTGTCAACAAAAAGAATATATGAATAGATAGAGCAAATTTTAACATAGTAAAGGGCAATGTCCTAGTTCAGAGGCCCCCATTGCGTTGAACTCTTGATTCACGGGGGTGGTGGGCCTCTAAACTAGGACTTTGCCGGATAGTTTGTAGCAATATAATAATAATGTATGATGATGGATTCTCCCGTTGTGTCCGACGGATGCGTAGGCAAGCATGTCATCAGCTGATGTGGGTCCTCATGTGGGAATGAAGACCAATTTCTGAAGCACAAAGTCCCCGACGGATGTGTAGGCAAGCATGTCATAAGGGATGCGTAGGCAAGCATGTCATCAGTTGATGTGGGTCCTCATGTGGGAATGAAGACCAATTCCTGGAACACAAAGTCGTCCACAGACGCAGCGTGAAATGGGGTCCTGCAAGGATGGGCCCCGTTTTCTCCGAATCCTCTTTTCCGGGATGGCGGCTGCTCTGTTGCGCTCAAATGTCTTTGTGCCCTGGGTACACATTTTTATTCCACTGTGTTCTATCAAGGGCGACATCTTTTCAGGAAGCAGTGTTGATGTTGCAGCTTCTGAGTTTCGCTTTCAGGGTGTTTTTGTATCTCTTGAGAGCCCTTCCTTTGTCACGTTGTCCTTCCTACAGTTGGTCATAGAAGCATCTTTGGAATTCTGCTGCCGTCCATACGGACAACGTGTCCTGTCCATCGGAGCTGGTTTTTAACGAGTATACACTCAATGCTGGATAAGCACACACTTCTTCAGAACCTGTAGGTAGGACACTCTCTGTCTTGCCATTTGGTGCTGCAGATCTTGCGCAAGAATCGTTGATGGAACTGTTCTAGTTGTTGGATATGTCGGCGGATAGTGGTCCAAGTCTCACAACAGTAGAGGAGAACACTCAGAACCACAGTTCTGTACACGGCAACCTTTGTGCGCAATCTGATGCCATGGTCTTGCCACAGAGTCTTTGAGAGTCTGCCAAAGGGCAGAGCTTGCCTTTGAATTGCGCAACATATTTTCTGAAACCAGAGTTCCATTGCTGCTTACAGTGCTGACCAACAGCAGAACTTGTCCACAGTTTTGATCTCTGTGTTGTTGATGAGGACAGATGGGGGTGGAGCACTGCCAGCTACGGATACTTCGAACAACAGTATAAGGTACAGCATTATAATGAAACCATTGACGTTCGTGTGGTAGATGAAATGGGGGGCTATGCAACAGCCATAGCGCTTGATATCTAACGTTCGGTTTTTAAGTTACAACCAAGCTAACAAAAAAAAAAAAAAAAAAAAAAAGAAAAAGAAAGCTAAAGAAAAGCAAAACGAAACAAAGCAAAAGAGAAAAATTCCATCCATATACCAATTTCAATGCTAAAAGAATATGAAAAAAACCCACCAAGATAATAAAACAACAGAATGGTCAGCTGGATCCACTCTGTACCATATGTACGAACAGTGTGGCCCGACCAGAATGGAAACACTGGAACATTTTGTGTTGGAACATGAGAAAGATGAGAAAAAAAAAAGCTTTGCAGAAGCAAGTCAAGTAAACTGATTAGCAGCACAAAGAAAACGCTTTGTTACAACAGCCAATCAATACAAGTTTCATCTTCTGCGCATGACTCTGCTGTGTGTTTCGTTTTCCGCTTTCGAGGTCTTCACAAAGGCTTTTGCTGTTGCGATTGTTCTTTTGTTTTTAGTTTGTTTATCTGCACAAGGTTTGATCAAGTTACTGTTACGTGTAAGGTTATCTGCATAAGCTTTGATCAAGTAACTTCTAAGTGCAAGGCAATTTTTTTTCCGCTGAGTACTCGTGCTTGTTTATTTGTTCTTTGTTTAATTATTTGTTCGGACTTTTCGGGGTAGTTTTATATTTAGGATTTGTTTAAGTTAAAGTCAGGGTAAGGTTAAAGTCAGGGTTAGGGGATATGGTTAGGGTCAGGATAAGGCGTAAGCGCAGAAGATGGAATGCAATACACAAGTCTTTGACTGGCTGTCAGAAATTGTGTCTTTTTCCATCACTGGGCCACACAGGCAGAGAAACTGTCGTCAACCAGAATGGAGGATGGCGGGATCAAAAGACGTCAAGGGCAGAGCAGTTAGCGTGGATGATTTTTATCCGTATGATATTATAAAAAATGGAATTATATCAAATTTGACGCAATCAGTCTCTAAATTCAGCGTTCACGAACGTGAGTATTCTGTCATGAAGAAGGGAGAATGCGAAGAACGGAAGGCAGATTCATCACTTTTACATCATTTTGTGCCAAAAATTAGCAAAGAATACATTACTAATCCATCCAGTTTTTTTTATATCTCTCATTCGGTGACAGATAATCGTCATGCAGGCTATGGGTAGATTGTGATAATCCAGAAACAGAAAGCAAAAGATATTTTGAAAGCAGAAAAGTTTAAAAAAAAAAACACGATAATACAACCAAACATTTGTGCCACAATACTGCGAAATACCGTATCAGGTTCACTGCTGAACGAAATGCGACTTGTACGAATGAGAACATCCGAAAAGAGACTGCATCATCAAAGACATTTTCTTTTTTTTTTGTCTTTTAACGAGGAAAAACCAGATGGTCTGTCCAAACTACAAGAAAAGAAAAGAAAAGAAAAGAAGAAGAAGAAGAAGAAGAAGAAGAAGAAGAAGAAGAAGAAGAAGAAGAAGAAGAAGAAGAAAGAAGAAGAAGAAGAAGAAGAAGAAGAAGAAGAAAAAAGAAGAAGAAAAACAAAAAAACAAACAAACAAACAAATGCAGAGAAAAATATTAGATGAAATAAAAACTTACGCTCACACTGAAAGAAGACCCTCAACCGGTGAAGGGTAACACAATACAACAAAGCAAAATAATAATAATAAAAAAAAAAAAACTCTCAGAAGCAGGCACGAAGTACAAAAACGAACACTACCTTTGTGTTTGTCATAGATACTTCAGCGATTCAGGCAATCATTCACCAAACCCATTGTCCCAGACTCCAAGGCCGGGGCTTCAGAGACAAGTCTCACAGAACAAAAACATCGGCCTGGTTCTGAAGAGTTGTCCAAGAGATCTTCCATACTGTGGTCATAGGAAAAGATGATAAAAACAGAAAATAATGATTGTAAGAGACTAATATATTAATAAGATAACATTTTAGAGATGAAAGGTATGCTTTTGTGTACCTCGTGTGGTCCGTCAGATTTTATTTCTGTTTGTGTATTTGTTTTGAGTTCTTTTCACTTTGCTTGTGAAGAATCATGACACAAACCTCATTCAGTTCTAGCAGTTTTATCATCGCGTGGAAGACAAATACTGTAACAACTCCACCCCAGATATCCTAGAGCCGAGGGGGTACCACAAAACTGAAGGAAAATGAGGAGAAAGGGTCATCTCTACTGAAACGTTTCATAGAACAGAGTGATCGGAGAAATTTGGAGGGAAAGAAGAAATATTTAACCAAGCTAAACCAACACCTAGCTCAAACTGGCATTGTTAACAAACAACAACAGATGAACTGAATGACCAATAACTAACTGTACTAAAGATAGCGCTCCAGGTTCAGATAAACGACGCTATCCAGATATCAAATAGCTTTCAGTAGAGGACAGAAGCCATCTCTTTAGTCTCTAGCAGAACAGTTTCGATAAAGTTTATGTTCCAGAAGAGCTGAAAGCTGTACCGAAACCAGGAAAAGAACGTCATCGGCTGAATGGCTACCGCTTCCTCACTATGCAAAATATAGCAGGAAAGCACATGAAACGAAGCATAGCAAGAAAACTCGTAAGAGACCTTGAAAACAGGCAAATCCTCCCTCCAAATCAAGGAGGCTACAGAACAGGTAAAAGTACATGTAATATGCGGCCGCTTTTGCCTATGAAGTATACGGATTCCTAAGGAAGGAAAGAACACTGGCAGTTCCAATAGACTTGGAAGATGCTTACAATAAAGTCCAAGTCTTAAAGCAAAAAAGGGCCTGTCTGCCATGAAAGCATTGGAAGGCACAGAACAGCGTCATCTCTACCGACTGTATCACGCAGTTGTCTTCAGTGTGATTGATTGTGGATTAGGGTTTACAGCACTGCCCAGAGGCAATGTTCACAGATATGAAAGAAATCAAAATAAAGCAATGGGATTGATCTTGGGAAGTACGAAGGATACACCAGTTGAAACTGTGCGATACCTGCTTGACCTTCCTTCAATGCAGGCAAGACACAAGCTTGAACAGGTGAGGGTACTCTCGTCTAGGACGTGGAAAATCATGGATGGGATAGGCACATCCGTGTGTGTGTGTGTGTGTGTGTGTGTGTGTGTGTGTGTGTGTGTGTGTGTGTGTGTGTGTGTGTGTGTGTGTGTGTGTGTGTGTGTGTGTGTGTTGTTGTTGTTGTTGTTGTTGTTATTCTTGTTCTTGTTGTTATATTTATTTTTCTTAGCGTTCGTTTCCCACAAAAAATCAGACATGCGCGCGCGCACACACACACACACACACACACACACACACACACACACACACAAACACACACACACACACACACACACACACACACACACACACACACACACACACACACACACACACACACACACACACACACACACACATTTACGCCCACGTACACAGGGACACATACATAGATACAAATATA
>JADBJO010000317.1:552988-555488 GCA_016801955.1 Conus betulinus | reverse complement strand
GAGGAGGAGGAGCAGGACGAGGAGGAGGAGTCGGTTAATTGATAAAATAAATCGTGGGGACCAAGTCTGGATTTAATACATTTGTAGATTCAATTCCGGAACGACCTTTGCAGAGCTGTACATCGTTTCAGATATTTTTTGAGTGAACTGTTTGCTGTATGTATGAACGTGGTGAGGTCTGGATTTCCAATGAATGACGCTCACATTTTCCAACTCAGTGACCTCAGAACTAAAACTTTAAACATCTGTTTTTTTTATCCCCCAGAGTCTGAAATTGACAGCGATTTTCGTCGGTAGGATACTTAGTGGACGATGTCCTGAATAATTATGGTAATTGAGAACAGACACCACTGAACACTGGTGACGTGACTTAGTGCCGGAGCAGGATCTCCTCTAGTGGGTTGCCTAATGACGACCTGACCCTAATAGCTCGCTGTGATTTGCTGGACTGCAACTTTTAAAAAACTGAATGTAGTTGTGCAAGGGAAATCTCACTAAACGGAGATGAAAAAAATGAAGATGAAAATAAACAAGCAAACAAAAACGAAACAACAACAAATCAGTAAAAATTATTGTCCTTTAGAGACTTTTCCTTCGTTTATAAAGGGCTGCTTCTTACATCGACTGTTAAGAATTATTTGGTCACGTAAAAATACATTGAAAAAAAAATGATACATAAAAGACTCCACTACATGACTCAGTACTTTGAAAGAGACATTGTGAACAAATATGGAACAAAACCACTTTGAAAGAAGTCTCCTGTAATGTCTTAAGATGATTCAATTGTTTTCGTACTTCGTGTCTAGAACGTCAAAGAGACAGCGTTTTAGTGAGAGTAATTAAGTTCCAGCCAATGTCAGAGCTATCCTAATTGAACCATGTTGAGGTACACACATCAGGCAACTTCTGTCATCTCCACGACAGTCCCCAAAGAACAGCAATGGTCACCAAGGATGAGTCTGTAATAGACATGTGCACCCCGTCTTCCACCACCATCCACACTCACACCAAGCAAGCAAGCAAACAAAATAGCTACACGGAATTTCTCATCAACATTCTACTCCAGTCTTCTTTCACACAGTTAGATCAGCCCCCTATCCACCTTACTACAATTCCCCAGTCACCCCCCCCCCCCTCTTTTGTCTGTCTGTCTGTCTGTCTGTCTCTCTCTCTCTCTCTCTCTCTCTCTCTCTCTCTCTCTCTCTCTCTCTCTCTCTCCCCCCCCTCTCTCTCCCTCTTTGTGCACGTGTGTGTGTCTTTCATTTAACGTCTATCCACTATTCGTGATATTAGACGAAAAAAAAAAAAAAAAAAAAAAAGTGAATGTGTATGGAAGTAATTGCGAACGTGCACATAATTGCATGTGTATATATATGGGTGCGCGTGGAATGTGTGTGTGTGTGTGTGTGTGTGTGTGTGTGTGTGTGTGTGTGTGTGTGTGTGTGTGTGTGTGTGATAGTTGTGGATGTGTGTGTGAATATCTTTACAAAGTCATAAGTGAAGATTAACATAAAACAAAATACTTAAAACCAGCAACTAACTAATCAATTAAAGTCAAAACGCATGAAAATAGTTAAAAAAAATATCCTTTGCTTCCCCCCACCTCCCCCCATCCCACCATGTATTATCCACCCCACCCCCTTCTTTCTCCTCCCCCGCAAATAAAGTTAATAAAAATGTTATAAGTATTTTCCAATAGGGGTGCGTTCTAAATGTACAAAGAATTCATACGTTAAAGCTGGTGCCTCAAAAAATTAGCCTGCACAGTATTTTGCTTCAATACTGGAATGTTTTTTTTATCATATCACTGCATAAAACAATATGATCTGGAGTAATTTTGTTTCCACATAAGCAAACTACGTTTTTTTACATATTTGTTTTAAATGCATTAAGTTTCCACCTGTACATAATGAGAGTATTTTTTTTTTATTACAGTTAAAATTCTCTTTGATTCTTTTAATATCAAACTGTTCTTTATTGACGTAATCTACCATACTATATTCGAAAGCTTTCCAGATATGTGACTTCACCAAGTTACACTGTTCATGTACTGATAAGGGAAAATCAAACAATCTGAATCAAAACTATTTTTGGCTCCACGTTTAGCTGCCCTGTCTACTTTTTCATTATAATGAAAAGAACAATGTGCACGTGTGTGTATGTGTGAGTGTGTGTGTGTGTGTGTGTGTGTGTGTGTGTGTGTGTGTGTGTGTGTGTGTGTGTGTGTGTGTGTGTGTGTGTGTGTGTGTACGCGCGCGCGCGTGTGTGTGTGTGTGTGTGTGTGTGTGTCCTCCTCTCTCTCTCTCTCTCTCTCTCTCTCTCTCTCTCTCTCTCTCTCTCTCTCTCTCTGAGCCAATGCTGAAATTTCGTGTTCGCAGTTCAAGACGTTCTTGAGTCAGACGTGCATGTAGACGGCAAATCACGCCTGACAGAACATGCACTTACTATACACATGGTGCCGTTCAATGCTTTGGGGGCATCAAATAATGTTTCCGTGGCT
>JADBJO010000317.1:545488-547988 GCA_016801955.1 Conus betulinus | reverse complement strand
GGGACTGCCACGGAGGAGAAGACAAATGGATAGATAGATAGATAAATAAATAGATAAGTGTATCAATAGTAAATAAATGAAAAATCAATAAATAGATAAATAAATGAATAAATCGATAATAAATGAATATTTAAATATAGACATAAATACATAAACGGGTAAATAAATAGATAAATAAATAGATAAACAAAATAAATAAATAAAATAAAATAAGTAAAGAAACAAAAACACAAAGCTGTCCAAAGTATGTATTTGATGCATGTTAGTTGACGATTGTAATCGACTTCATCACGCGTTTTTGACTGCCATGAAAAACAAAAAAAAAACAACAACAGAAAAAAAGCAACACACACACACACACACACACACACACACACACACACACACACACCGTCAAATAACACTTATAGTGAATAGACGTTACACTAAAGACTAACACACACACACACACACACACACACACACACACACACTTAAGGAAGTAGGAAAAAAATGAAACAGACTGCAGCGCTACTGCAAACAGGACAAACCCTCAACGAGCACCCAAAACAAGACGTAAAGTATTGCACATGTCAAGAACAATACCCACACAGTAAACATGTTCATTACCTGAGTCCTGTACAGACGTTACAACAGAGTAAAAACTGAATGTCCCAAAGCAATACACTTCAGATGACAGTCATCATGAGAGTGTTGTAGAACACTGTGGCCAATGAGAATGTCGCTAAAAAAAAAAGAAAAAGTAGGCAATGAGAATGTCGATAAAAATAACAGCCTTAAATGTCGATAAAAATAACAGCCTTCCAGCTAACAAAACACTCGTTAAACATGTACTCACGTTAACAACCCACGTCACCAGCACAGGGTTACTACAGCTGTTGTTGCTCAAACCACTGCTGCTGCTGCTGCTGGTTGCGATGTGTGATGATGGCGAAAAAGACGATGATGATGATGACAAAGCACGAAGCAGCTGGAGGACCTGGACTTCGTGGACGACATCAGTCTCATTGCCCACAAGCAGCAAGATGCACAAGAAAGCTATGTCGTGTTGCAGAAGAAGCTGAGAAGACTGGGCTCCAAATCAACATCAGGAAGACAGAGGTCATGAGGGTGAACAACAAACAGCAAGATTCAGTCCGACTTCTCCAAGAGACATCAAGGAAGTTGACAAGTTTGTCTACCTGGGCAGTGTAGTCAGTAAAGAGATGGGGGGACAGACGAAGACATCAAATGCAGAATCAACACAGCAAGACACGCCTTCAACACCCCTGCGCCAGATCTGGAGATCAACATCCCTCTCACTCTGCAACAAGATCCGGATTTTCAACACAAACGTGAAGTCTGTTCTTCTATATGGTTCAGAAACATGGCGGGTAACCAAGACCAACACCAACAAGCTACAGACGTTCATCTATAGGTGTCAGAAACATCCTCAACAACTGAACAACTGGGACACGACAAGACAAGTCCCAATAGAAAACTGAGATAAAGGAACGGAAATGGGGATGGATCGGCCACACGCTACAGAAGCCTGTATCCAACGTAACCAGGCAGGCTCTGGATTGGAATCCACAAGGAAAACGAAAAGTGGGTCGACCAAAACGGACTTGGCGCAGGAGTGTCAACGCTGAGAGTGAAGGCCACCGGAATGACGTGGGCCCAGCTAAAGAGGACCTGTCAGAATCGCGTGCGTTGGAGGAGTGTCGTCGCGGCCCTATGTTCCTCAGGGAATCAAGAGGCATAAGTCAAGTAAGTCAAGTCAAGATGATGACAATGAAGACGATGACAATTATGGGGACGGGGACGGCGATCAGCGATGAAAACGTCCTTGACGATATGATAACGGTGGTGATGATGACAATTATGAGGGTAGCATATACAATGGTGACGATGACTGTGATGACGACGATGATGATGATGATGATGATGATGATGATGATGATGGGAATGATGATGATGATGGGGATGATGATGATGATGATGATGATGATGATGATGATGATGGGAATGATGATGATGATGATGGGGATGATGATGAAGATGATGATGATGATGATGATGATGATGATGGAACGATGATGATGATGGGGATGATGATGAAGATGATGTCGATATTCGTAATGATGAAGGGAGAGCAAGACGAGACAAGAGCACACTTGTGAGTACCTCCCAACCCCTTCCCTCCCCTTCACCCCAGCCATGCTGTATGATGATTACATGGTCCTTCCTGTCTAATAATGAAGAAGAGGACCCAATTTTTGCTACATCCCCGATCCTCTTTCATTCTTCCCCCCTCCCCCCCCCCTCTCTCCCCCCCCCCCCCCCCCCCAGCCCTCCCTCTCGGACAGACAGCGCGCCCACTCTCTCTCTCTCTCTCTCTCTCTCCAGAGAAGAAACAGTGACGGACTGATTGGGAGCCGAAAGCTGTCGTCCCAACAAGAGCAATTAGCTCTGAAAACATGGACGACACCCTACCCCCCACACTCCGCCAACCTGACAC
>JADBJO010000317.1:530488-540488 GCA_016801955.1 Conus betulinus | reverse complement strand
GAGAGAGAGAGAAGAGAGAGAGAGAGAGAAGAGAGAAGAGAGAACGAATGACCGAAATTTTATTTTACCAGGGTAATGAGATAAGCAAATTGCCCATGCTTTTTTTCCACCCAGCCCTGGGAAAAAAAAAGAGCACGTGGACAACACATAAGACAGACAGACAGACAGAGAGAGAGACGAGAGAGAGAGAGAGAGAGAAGGAGAGAGAGGAGAGAGAGAGAGAGAGAGAGGAGAGAGCATGCGTGCGTACGTGCGTGCATAAGGGTGGGTGGGTGGGGGTGGGGTGGGGGGTGGGGGGGGGTGGGGGCGGGGACGTGCATGAGCGCCCGGACACCGAGAGCATATGTAAATGCGGTGTTCCAGTGCAGCCTTTTTTCGTTCAACACGCTGGAAACAACAATCCTCAAGAGCAGAAGTGATAACACACATGGGGGAGAGAAAGCAAACCACCTTCCCCACCACCGCCGCCCGTCCGCCACACACATGGACCTCCCATCAGTGATGGTCAATGAGGCTGAACGGGCTGAACTGTCCTTTGCTGTGTCCATTTCTCACGGCTCTGGTCCAGCCTGCCTGTCCCAGTCCAGGGCTTCCGGTGTTCTGAAATGTCCTTTAAATCGAGCGTGGCCAATTCGCTGGAGATGCCTTGTTGGGTCTGAATGTTGGTGTATTCCGTTTCTGTCTGTATTACAACCTTTAAATACGAGATTCACGTTTGGCCCAATTCGCATGATGAGATGCCTTATGTGTGTGTGTGTGTGTTGTGTGGGTGTGTGTGTGTGTGTCGTGTTCTGTGGTAGTACAATCGCTAACTTGTTTTTCTCTCCCCCGCCTGCGAATGCCTCTGTTTATTGTGCCATTTGAGAGAGGAGAGAGAGAGAGAGAGAGAGAGAGAGAGAGAGAGAGAGAGAGAGAGAGAGAGAGAGAGAGAGAGAGAGACGAATGATTTAATTGTGAAGAGACTCTGTTCCATTACAGAAAGACCATTTTCAGGCATGAAAAGGTAGACGGCGAAAACATCTGAAAAAAAAATGTCTCTTTCAGACCGTATTGAGCACAACAACAAATCAGAACTGTTTCTAAAAAATCTGTTCAACTTCATTTAAAGGCTAAAGGTTTATATAAAGTACTATTGGTGGGTTTTTAGTTATGTTAAAGCCAAACAAACAGACAAACAAATACTTATAGCAGCATGTCATCAGTCAGTAGTGTAGAGAATATTCGGGTTATACACCATCATCTTGAACATGAGTCTGTTAACGTCCCTTGGGCAAACTGAAGAAGAAATCAAAATAAAAAGGTTATGTTCTTTACGTATATTATACTCGGCGACCAACTGGGAAAATACGACATCTGTCACGGAGGGCCTTTGGGTTCATTCAATGGGGGTTGGAATAACTGCATTGGTAAGGCGCCGAACTCATGATCCTGGCGAATTTGGGTCACGCGTTCGAATCTCCGCCGGGCCGTTTCAGTACAGGGGGGTATTGGTTAACATTGGCTCTGACACCATTTCCCAGAAAGACCTTCGAATGAGGCTATAATCGAGGTTCCGTATACTAACGCACTCGTAACATCTTGCACGGACTTATGTCCTATCACATACTTTCGGAAGAGTAGGTCGGTTTGGCCATTGGTATGGATGACGCTTATACATGTAGCATGCACCCTCCGTTGACAGAAAAAAAAAAAAAAGAGAATAACATAGTTACTGACTTCAGAATGAATTAAATGGGAAATGACTGAATGTAAATCCAACAGGCAGCTCTTCAGTCGGTTGTGTGTAAACGAAAGCGTAGATTGTAAAGCGTCGACTGATCTCAAAGCGATGATAGGAGCTATGTATATACTTTGATAATAGTATTACTGAGAAGAAGAAAGAAGAAGAAGAAGAAGAGAAGAAGAAGAAGAAGAAGAAAGAACAACAACAACAACAACAACAACAACAACAACAAATAACGACAGCAGCAGTCACAACAATAGCAACAACAACAACAACAACAACAACAACAACAGCAAACAACAGCAACAGGAAAATCAACAACAACAGCAGCAACTGTAACAACAACAACAACAAGAATAATAATCACAATGGTTCTGAAAATGGTGGCGATTGTAATGATGGTGATGATAAGGATGATGATGATGATGATGATAATAATAATAATAATAATAATAATAATAATAATAACTAGAGGGATTATGTTTGCCTTAGAGCAAACATGGGAGGATTCCTCCTTAACACACACACACACACACACACACACACACACACACACACACACACACACACACACACACACACACACTTATGGTTTGCACTTCTGGTTCGTCGTTATTATAACGTATATGTTGCAAATATAATGTTATGTAAGTGTTCTGAATATCATTCCGGTCTGTCCAAACGTTTCGGAGTTATTCAAGTTTCAAATTTGGCCGTTTTTGGCCGTTTTTGGCCATATCTCGGCCAAAAAAACGGCCAATTCATTTTTTTAAAAATGCCATTTGCACACGTACCACAATGCCCTGCAACTTTCCCGAAAATTTCAACACGATTGGATGAAAAAAAAAGGGTAAGTGAAAGAAAAAAAAAAAAAAAAAATTTACAATAGCAATAGTATTCCCCCCAGAGAGGCCTTATGTTTGCCTTAGAGCAAACATGGGAATTCCCCCTTCAAATCACTTTATGAAACTTGCCTATCTATGTTCACCGTTGAAAATTACATCTATCCACCATTACTGGTAAACGTTGATGCATATTTCTACCAAATAACGGTTTTTTAACTGTCAAATGTGAAATTTACTGTATGAAGCTAACTAATGTTTTCATGTTCAGCGCTCAAAAGTTACATCTAGCCACCAATTTTGGTCACAATTGATTCTTATTTGCAAAAATAACTTAAACGGTTTTTTTTAACGGTCGGATAGACGTCGGATATCAAAATTGCTCTCGTAAACTTAAATATTCATGTTCAGCGTTCAAAGTAACATCTAATCAGCAAGTTTTGTTAAGATTGATGCATATTGAAAAAATAAACGGTTTTAACGGTTTTTTTTTTTAAAAACTGTCGAAGTGTTTTGTAACATAGATACTCTTTATCAGCTTATCAAATTACATACATCCACCAATTTTGGTTGAGACAGCTTCAAAAATGAAAAAAAAAAACCTCGGTTTTTAAAAACGGTTTTTAACTGTCGAAGTGTTTTGCAACATAGATTTTTTTTAATTAGCATATCAAACTGCATAAGCAACCAAAATTGGTTTCTGTTACTTTTTTTTTTAGTCTTTGAGCTATTAAATATTCAAATTTCGCCTTTTAGAGCGTACCTACCTAAATTTGTATAAATTTAAATAACTGCCAAACCCTTTAAGATATCAATACCAAACTCCTTTCTGCACTTGAACATAACTACAGAAACATTTTCCGTAGATTAGTTTTGTGTGACGTCATTTCCAGTTTTTTTTTGCTATTCCGTGAAACAACTGAAATTGACCAGTGACACTGTCAGGAACTTCCGATTTGCACTTCCGGTTCGTTATTACACGTACATGTTGCAAATATAATGTTATGTAAGTGTTCTGAATATCATTACGATCTGTCCAAACCGTTTCGCAGTTATTCAAGTTTCAAATTTGGGCCGTTTTTTTTTTTTTTTTTTTTTTTTCTCGGCCAAAAAAAAAACGGTCAATTATTCAATTTTTTTTTTGCCCATTTTTTTTTCCATATCTCGGCCAAAAGACGGTCAATTCATTTAAAAAAATTGCCATTTGCACATGCCCACAATGCCCTGCAACTTTCCTGAAAATTTCAACACGAATGGATGAAAAAAAGGGTAAGAAAAGAAGAAAAAGAAAAAAAGAAAAAGAAAAAATATAATTTTTACAATAACAATAGTATTGCCACCCCCCCCCCCCCCCCCCCCCCCCCCCCCAGAGAGGGTGAATCCTAATGATGATAATAACAAGAACAACAATCATGCAAGAGTAACAACAACAACAACAACAACACGAACAACAACAATAATGATGATGATGATGATGATGATGATGATGATGATGATGATGATGATGATGATGATGATGATGATGATGATGATGATGATGATGATGATAATGATAATGAAATGATAATGAAACAAAAAACAACAACAACAACAACAGCAGCAAACAACAATAATTGTAATAATAATATTAATAGTAGTCGTAGCAGACAGAAGTAGTGCTATTACTACTACAACTACTACTACTGCTACTGCTGCTACTGCTGCTACTACTACTACTACTACTACTACTACTACTACTACTACTTCCCCTGCGCACAGAAAATCCTTTTTTTTTCCCGAGTCTGTACTGATTTTACTCACTCTTGTTTCAGCACCACCATTCCCCTTTCCCGTGAATCTGATAAAAAAAAAAAAAAAAAAAAAAAAACACTCACTGCTAGCAGTGACAATCCACCTATAGCCTCTGACAGAGAGACACCCCTCCCCCACCCCCATCTCTGGCGTCAAGGTTATCCTCCAGTGACTTTGGGGTGAATCAGTTCCAGTCGCTGCGTCTTGCGTATATTCGGTCAGAACAGACAGGCCTCGTGGAATGCCACCACCGAAGTGACTCGACAAGCAATGCAGTGTCTCCACTGCTGGGTTGCCTCATGACCACCACCACCCTGACTCTGATCGCCAGCTCCATGCGTTTTGATGGTCCTGAGAAAGCGACAGGACGAACTCGATCGAAGCTGTGCTTGGACTGATGGAATGATTAGAGTAAGAAGAATGCCACTAATGGTACACAAAAGAGGAAACAGAACCCCCAAAAAAAAAAACCAAAACAAACAACACACACACAAAAAAAGAGAAGAAAAAAGTCTCCAAAACTGCGGCAAAAAAGACAGAAAGGATGAATCAGGCCATGGGAGTGGAAAGGGTTGGTAAGTTGGAATGGTGATGAGTATGAAGAAACCACCAAAGTTCTTGTATTAATAAGTAAAAGTAAAAACGGCCCAACACACAGAGGAAGTCTGAGCAGGAAATCTTAATGTCTTTTGCTCTTAATCTTTTTTTCTCCCCCTTCAGAGGCTGGTCAGTCTTCGTGTGGCCTTCATGGTCAGCTAGGCCATAAACAACATGAACTTGACTTGGCTGAGACTGAGAGAGACGGGGTGGGCAGTACGGGTGAGCAAACCGAGTCCAGAATTTCAAAGCACAGTTTCAGAATCCACGGATCAAAAGACTCGGGGAGAGGGGAGGAGAGACCTCCAACTCATGTCGTGACCTCCTCTCTCCCTCCCCATCACCCCTGTATTAACCCCCACACACTACCCCCTCCTCCTCCTCCTCCTCCTCCCTCCTCCCCCCCCCCCCCCCCTCCCCTCCCACCCCGTAGTCGATCACCTGCTGACGGCTGACATCGTCATCAGCTCGCCTCCGTCACATCAAAAGCGTGCCGCCGCCCTCCAAGCCAGGCATAAAAAACCACGGGAGGTTTTCACAGAACCCCGGCTGACACTCGCCTCGCCCAGAAAATGAGATTTTGCCGGGTGCCTGAGTCCATTGTCCTCCTCCTCCCCCCCCCCCCCCCCCCCAGCCACCCAACCCTCCCTCACCTCCTCTTCCTCCACCTCCTCCCCACCCACCCCATCCCAACCCACCCGCCTACCCCTTCTCTGTCCACGGGGTAGACACCCCTTAGCCTTGCTCTCCTCTCCCTCCCCCCCCAACTACCCCACCCCCTCCACTTTTTTTCGGTGCCTTGTCAAACCACCCCGCTGCCATGATTAGGCGAATTCCACCCCGCGAAGCTCTCTGGTAGTCATGGTAACCTCCCCGAAGCGTGACGGACCGTGGGGGCCAAAAGGGCAGTGATTTTATTGGGCCTCCTGCTGATTCCCATCCCCCCCCCCCCCACCCCCACCCCCACCCCTCAATCCCCCACACCACCCCCACCAAGCCTGTCGCCGTTCAATTAATTGTCCATTTGGGGTGTGGGGAGAGGGGTTTGAGGCTGTACCCCGGGTAGTCGACGTTGGATTCTCCTGAGGTACCGTAGCGTTGTCCTCGTCCACAAGGGATGATTCAGAATGTTTGCTTTCCTTCTACTGGTTCGCTCGTCCATCTCGTTTCTCTGTGGGCTTGAATAGCTGCTTGGGGGTAGGGGAAGAAATCAAAATATAAAAAAAAAAGAGGAGAAAAAAAGTGCGTTTTCTTTTCAGTTGTCTTGGATCTCAATATCTCGCTGACATTGGTCATATGAAGAAGCGTGGAGGGGAAAATAAATACACGGCCAAGAAAAGACGAGGGAACGAAGAAGAAGAAGAAAAAAAGGAAGAAAGAAAAAAAACGAACAGAAAAGAGAGGCGTGGAGAAGACGAGAGACAGAGAGAAGGGGAGAAATGTGTGGAGGAAATAAATGGACATGTGCTTGTCTCAACAGAACCCGACACTCGTTAGTCACCACACACCTTCTTATTGCTTTAGGGTGTCGCCTGGTCTCTCTCTCTCTCTCTCTCTCTCTCTCTCTCTCTCTCTCTCTCTCTCTCTCTCTGGTCAGTTCTCTTTCCCTACTTTGCCGTCTGGCACTGTCCAGATCTGATGTGAACACTATGATCGGTAGTAGGGCTGTAAATAAATGTCAAGACTTGGGTGATATTGAATGGTTCTCTCTCTCCCTCCCTCCCTCCCTCCCTCCCTCTCTCTCTCTCTCTCTCTCTCTCTCTCTCTCTCTCTCTCTCTCTCTCTCTCTCTCTCTCTCTCTCTCTTTCTTCAACCTTCTCCTTCGTACTTATCCCGATGTCCCTTTTGTTTTTTGTTGTTCTTCTCTGTCTGTCTGTCTGCCTGTCTATCTGTCTGCCTATCTGTCTGTCTGTCTGTCTGTCTGTCTGTCTGTCTGTCCCCCCCTCTCTCTCTCTCTCTGTCTCTGTCTCTCTGTTTCTCTGTCTCTCTGTCTGTCTGTCCCTCTCTCCCTCTCTCTGTCTGTCTGTCTATCAGCCTGCCTGCCTCTCTCTCTCTCTCTCTCTCTCTCTCTCTCTCTCTCTCTCCTCCTCCTCCTCCTCCTCTTCCTCCTCCTTCTCTCTCCATCTCCTTCTCTCTCTCTCCCCCCCCCCCCTGCTTCCATCTTCCCGTCCCTTACACTTTTATAGGCCCTTGAGTAAAAATGGGCGGATTCTTCAGCAGTTGGAACCAAGGGGCGAGGGTTCTTTGTGAGGGGTAGGTTGTAAAGAAAATTATTAGCGTGCTGCTACCTTCTTTCTTCTAACCGCGAAATCGACATTTTATGCCAACGTGTGAAGGTTCCATTCAAATGTCTCATGGAGGGAGAGAGAGGGGAAGTGAGGGAGGGGTGAAGAGGGGGGGGAGGGGAGGACGGAAGTGGAAGGGTTTCGATGAGATAGGGGAAGGCTAGGAGAGAATGAAGGAGAGGGATGAGGAGAGGGAGGATGAAGGGGTGGGGGCGGGGGTGGGGGTTGCAGGGGTGCCGACCTATTTTCTTGAATATTGGATGTAGGGTGCGTGTGTGTGCGTGCTTACAGGTCGTAACGAACTTGCGCAAAATACCACACACACACACACGCACGCACACACACACACACACACACACACACACACACACACACACACACACACACACACACACACACACACACACACACATACAATAAAGGCACGCACAAGCGGAGAATAAGATAGGAATTCTCGACCGCTGCCCGTCCCGTTTCCGTATATACATACAAATGAAAAAAAAAAATCCATAAGTATACACGAATATTCAAATCTGTGCAAATAAGTCTAATGAAAAATACTTGAAGTAAGAAACGTAGATGCATACAACAATGATAACAATATTAATGATAGCAACAGCAGCGATGATAATAATGATTCTGCTACTACTTATAATATATGAAAAAATAACACGGCTACTGATACTAATATTGCTAATAATAATAATTAGATTACTACTTTTATTACTACTACTACTAATGGTGATGATAATAATAATAATAAGAAGAAGATGAATAATGATGATGATAATAATCGTACTCACAATAGTAATAATAATAATAATGGTAAAAATAGCAAGAACAACATCAAACTCAATGATAACAACAACAACAATACTAATGATAAAGATAACGATAATACTACTAATAATACAGAACTTTTACTGGTGTGCAGTAGCAATTGAAAAGAAGCAGCCATTTCTTTCTCCTTGAGGGATACTGTCCGACTGTTACGGCAAAAAGAAACGAAGATGATTATAACACCAGCATGCACAACAGTTATAACAATAATGATAATGGAATGATAATAAGCCGATGATACCCACCACTTCGTAAAACAAAGTAGGGTGGATTTTTTTTTACAAAATTGTTTACACTGTGTAACTAAAACCTTCCAGTGTACAGAAATGAACTGAACAGTCCATAACCAAGGGAATGCACTCCTGCATATTCTGGTGGGCAACAGAAGAGTGCACTGCCTTTCGGATTCAGGCAGCTCTTAGTTGCGTTTGATATTCTGGACACACAAACACGCTCGAGCGCGCGCGTGCACGCACGCACGCACGCACGTACACACGCACGCATACACACAGAGCAAAAGACCAGTTTAAATTTTGCTTTTAGAATATAATTTGCTTGAATCATGGTACCTTTTGGCGACTTCGGTGAGGCATATTCTAAATAGAGATAATCTAAACACATCGCGTGTTAACACATTTATGTGTGTGTGTGTGTGTGTGTGTGTGTGTGTGTGTGTGTGTGTGTGTGTGTGTGTGTGTGTGTGTGTGTGTGTGTGTGAGAGAGAGAGAGAGAGAGAGAGAGAGAGAGAGAGAGAGAGAGAGAGAGAGAGAGAGAGAGAGAGAGATTTCTTTCAAGTAAATCAAAGAAGTTAACCGAAAGTTACGTGCAAAAAATGACCCTGCACTAAATGTGCTGTGCGTGCAATACACTTTTTGCACTAATTTTCCCGTTGCCTAAGTAATCAGAATCGTGATTGTCCGTCTTCCGCTTAAACGAAAATGGTCACAATGGACCTACACAGCCTGTTCTGCGTCAAAGTCCATCTGATGAACGAAACAATCCTGGTTTGAGCCTCGGTCGCAAACCGTCGCCAAGCCGCTTGTTTTCTCTCCATTTCCGGTTCCCCACCACAGGGGAAAGACGCGTGAGAGAGAGAGAGAGAGAGAGAGAGAGAGAGAGAGAGAGAGAGAGAGAGAGAGAGAGAGAGAGAGAGAGCGACTCCGCGAAGCGTCGCGGATCCAAGAACAATAACCCTGGTCTGCATCTGCCTTGGGAGTAGTAGCGCCTTGCTCCTCTTCGCCATTAGTCTTTTCCCGGTTAGGTCGGGCCCCAGTCGGCCCTGGGATTTGCATAGATTAATTCCCATCCTCAAAGAGATTCTCGCCTCCCAGCCCGGGAGATTATGCTGCGGAAACAAGCTGAGAGGAGAGGCGCTAAAGATTAATGTAAAGACGATAGTTTTTCTCTGAATATTTATGTCCCTTGATTATTCATGCCGAAGTTCGCTCGCGCGCCGTCTCTGGCGCGTTCGAGAGAGAAAATGGCTATATGTGGTGGAGACAGAGAGTGGGAGTTAGAGGGAGACGAGGATCAGGGATGGAGGTGGTGGTGGTGGGGGGGGGGGGGGGGGGGGGGAGGGAGAAAGAAAGCGGGATGAAAAAAAAAAAAGGAGATGAAAATAAAGGGTGTGGTGGGGGGGGGGGGGGGATAGAGAAGGGTGTTCACGGTTTACTTCGATAAATGGAACCGTGTCTGGTTTGAGAGGGGGGGGGGGGGGGGGGGGGGGGGGGGGGGGGGGGGGGGGGGTTGGAGGGAGGGGTCGAGGTAGGGGGAGGGGGTGCGGGGGGCTTGCGACAGTTATACTTGGGTAGACGCTACGATGTCCGTCCTGGGACAGGAGGGGGTTCTGAGTGCTGCTTTATTGATGATGCCGTTATTGGCTTGCTTTTAAGCGGTTATGATGGTGAAGAGGCTGGTGTTAG
>JADBJO010000317.1:520488-525488 GCA_016801955.1 Conus betulinus | reverse complement strand
GCCCTCCGTCTTTTTTCTTCGATCCGTGCTGACAACATCCCATCTTAGCTAATTGCTATTGATGTGTGTGTGTGTTGTGTGTGTGTGTGTGTGTGTGTGTGTGTGTGTGTGTGTGCGTGTGCGTGTGTGTGTGTGTGTGTGTGTGTGTGTGTGTGTGTGTGTGTGTGTGTGTGTGTGTGTGTGTGTGTGTGTGTGTGGTGTATGGGATGGGGGGGGGGGGGGGGGGGAGAGAAGAAGAAGAAGAAGAAGCAGGAGGAATGTTTTCAAACAGTGTGGTCTGGTAATAACAGAGGCGGATGCTTCCTGGTTTGTCCTGTCAAATGGGGCTGCTGCCTTTTGTTTTCTTTCTTTCTTTTTCTTTCTTTCTTTCTTTCTTTCCATTTTCATTGATCTGTATGTATTTTGTAAGCATTTTTTCTTCATAGAAAATTGAGTATTGGTGCGTTTAACATGAGGGAAATGGGGGCTTAACTGATGCTAATTTTTTTTTTTAATGACAAAGGAGAAAGAAGTACAACAGTACGTCAAGAGAGTTATTTTTTGGTGTGTGACCCTACCTTTTTGAAAACATTTTTTTTCTTAAAATAAACATTGAAACCGGACTGACTTTTGTAACACATTTCTTTGTTGATAATAATGTTGGTCTGATGAACTATACAAATGAATGAATGAAAAAACGGGTCATTGATAGAGAACCGTTAAGAGGTGAAAGGTTAAAGTTCAGCACAGGCAAGCAGGGGCGGTGCCCTTTGAGACGTTCACTGGGTCAAGGGCATGGCGTGATGGAAGCAGTAATCATTCCTCACCTTCCACTACATTGGATTTGACCTACACTGAATCAGGCACCTCTTTAAGTGCTGAATAGAGAGACACTGTTTTTAAAAGAAATCCGACCCTACATTATTTCGGACTCATGTCGTCAGCTGCGCAGTCAAAAACGTACTACGCATATGGCTACGAGGCCCCTCTAACCATTGCTGTATGTGATGACAAATGTATTCATATGACTTCAAACACAATGATTGAAAATCAGTCGCTGAAATGATTAAAAGCGTTTGCTGTTTTTTTTTTCTATCTATCTTTGATTGTGCGTTATGGGAACACAGACGGCCAGATGGACACACAGGCAGACAGATAGACACACCATCCACACACACACACACACACACACACACACACACACACACACACACACACACACACACACACACACACACACACAGCCACACACAGAGAGAGAGAGAGAGATGCACGAGAGAGAGAGAGAGAGAGAGAGAGAGAGAGAGAGAGAGAGAGAGAGAGTTTCAATGTTGATCGCTTCCCGTTTTATGCTTCAAGGAGGAAACTAGTATCACTAATTATTGATATACACCGAGTTCACACTTGGCACACTCAAGATTTATTGACCTGTCTCTGTCTGAAAACCAGATGTCGCAAACCCTTGTATTACAGGCCTCTACTTTGTGACCCTGTGCGAGACATGTTGACAATCACCACATGTTGACAATCACCACATGTGGACAATCACCACATTTGACAATCACCACACGTTGACAATCACCACCTTTGACAATCACCACATGTTGACAATCACCACATTTGACAATCACCACATGTTGACAATCATCACATGTTGACAATCACCACATGTTGACATCACCACATTTGACAATCACCACATGTTGACCAGCAGAAAAAGCATGGCCATCCCCATACATCACCCATTCTGTCTACATCTCAACCCCCCCCCCCCCCCCCCCTGCATCTGCATCTTGGAATGACCTCCATCTTTAACGAGTTGAACATGGTAATAATAGTTAGACTCTTTTTTCAGTTTCTTTCTTCTCATCAGGGCAAAAACACCCATTTAAACTACCGTGCTGAAAGCTACCACCTACATCAATTGAAATGAAGCATGCGCTTCGTAAAGGTTTGACCTTTATTAAGACAGATCGGTACTGACGGCAGCAGTGGTCACTTAGCCACAGGCAAGGTTTTCCCATCATTTTCTGCACATTTTTTTCCCCTGATGGAAGTCATTTGACACATTCTGAGAAATGAATATCCTGATTTCGTTGGTAGAAAGAAATCATGTCTCTAGTGATGAAACTGGAAATAAAGATGTAAGCCAAAGTGTCCATTTTTATCTGTATACAATTCCAAACATGAAATGGGAGACTAAAGTGACGTGAAAACAGAGCGATGAATGATAAATATTTGGATTTTCTTTACATCTGAACCATTATCCTTATACTATCCATTTCAACTTTACACTAATATGCACACATAAACAAAGTTTTATACCCCTGTCCATTGATTTCATGAACCGAGAAGATGTTTAACTGAAATCCAAATTCCTCTATAGATATGAATGTATGTCATATGTGAGAAAATGGGTAATGTGGCTAAATTATTGTTTATTTGCTGTGAATGTGTGTGACCACAAATTAATTTCTCAAATTGAGATAATAAAATTTACTTGACTTGACTTGACTTGACTTGACATCCACTCATTCCATCTTCTCTCTCTCTCTCTCTCTCTCTCTCTCTCTCTCTCTCTCTCTCTCTCTCTCACACACACACACACACACACACACACAACACACACACACACACACACACACACACACACACACACACACACACACACACACACACACACACACACACACACACACACACACACTTGTAGCTAGTCACCAGTGTAAAGATTAATCTTTCCTTTGGACAGGTTAATGCCATCTTTTCTTTTTTCTGCACTCGGTTTTCTTGTTAATTTAGGAGACGACACCCCCCCCCCCCCCCCACACTTTGTTGATGTGCTTCTTTTCATACAAGAAGAGAAAGAAGGAACCATACGGTGACACATCTGTCAGTAACGTGGGCCAGGCTTGCGACCGTTTCCAGTCAGCATTCCAAACATCCACCACACCCCCTACCTCAATCCCTCCCCCACCACTCACTCCCGTCCTTCCTCTCTGTCGTTATTACCTGGTCTTTTGATACGCCAACACTCAAATCACAGTCGGTGCCAGCCCCTCCGCTTTTTCTTCGATCTATGCAGAAAAAAATGTCCCATCGTAACTGATTGTTAATGATGGAGGAAGAGTCGAAGCTTGCTTTTTTTTTTAATTTTCCTCCAAACGGCGTTGACTGCTAATGACACAGTAGGCCGCTGGCAGAACCTGCAGCGGCAAAGATTGTCTTTTCATTCTGCCATTTCATTGATCTGTGTGCATTGGGTGAACTGTGGGCAGGACGTTAAAGACTCAGCCCATTCAATCCAACAGGCTTTCTTTTTCGCCATCTGCCACTAGGAAGAAAACGGTTTGATGCCGTTTGCAGACGAAAGGCCATTCCTTTTTACACACACACACACACACACACACACACACACACACACACACACACACACACACACACACACACACACACACACACACACACACACACACACACACACACACACACACACACTGTTTCCTTTTAAAGATGGAGGAGGCTTTGTTCGCGCATCCCATATGATGTGCCAGTCAATGACTGGAGGGCAGATGAAGTACGAAGACTTTGACAAATTACTGTAAAAGCCATAACAGTTAATACGCCGAAAATGACAAACTTGACACAGAGAGAGAGAGAGAGAGAGAGAGAGAGAGAGAGAGAGAGAGAGAGAGAGAGAGAGAGAGAGAGAGAGAGAGAGAGAGAGAGAGAGAGAAAACGCGGGCAGAAAAGACGAATCCTTTTTCAGCAAAGGTATTACAGGACGATAGACATGGACCGGCTGGAGAAAGTAGTCAGCAAGGCAGCCTCCATCGTGGGAGAAGAAACTGGTGCCCCTGAGCGCGTGGTCTCCAGATGTGGCTACAGAGAGGCTTGGCAAGATCCGAGGACACCCACCACCCACTCCACGAGGTGCTGGCATCCCAAGAGCCCAGGAGAGAATCTTTCCGGGTCCTGAGGAGCTTCAGTGCTCGACCAACCGACTGAGGGACTCCTTCCTGCCATCTGCTGGACGCCTCTTCAATGAGAGAGTCAACCAGAGAAGCGAGAAATGCGCGTGACAAGTTCTTGAGATACTGAAGTACGAATGATGAGTGAATTAGGGAAAGAGAGAATGATGAACATGTGGGCAAAGTGTGAGAGAATTATGGTTGGATGAAGGCAGTGTGGATTAATGAAGGATGGTGGATGAGACTGAACAGCTAGCTATACATGGAGTACTTTTAGCTCAATTTTGTTCTTACTCATTCTACCGGTTTAAATACTGACCCCTGTGGCGCGCTTGTGTGTGTGTGTGTGTGTGTGTGTGTGTGTGTGTGTGTGTGTGTGTGTGTGTGTGCGAGCGCGCGCGCGCTGTGTGTGTGTGTGTGTGTGTGTGTGTGTGTGTGTGTGTGTGTCACTTTGTGTGTCTTTGACTTTCTGTCTTTCTCTGTACTGACTCACTTCAACACCGAAACAAACAGCATGTCAGTCTCACAGCCTGAGGGCCGCAGGGGCATAGAACTGTCAAAGGTTCACCGTATCCTGGACACGGCAGGATGGAAGGCGGAGCCCATCTATCATCTTCCATCGCCTTAACCCTCTCTGATCTCCGTCGGGTAGTCATTTATTGCTGGGCAGACAGAGAAGGATTTCAAACCACAAATACCCAACCTCATAAGGAGTTTTGCTTTAAGACCGTCAACTCTGCATGAATAGTGCCCACTCAACCTTCGACTTGTAGGTTCTTCGTAGTCCGTCTTCATCATCCCACTCCCTTCTACCTTCTTCAAAACTGGATATGCATTCAGCTGTGTGAGCTAACCAGTGTAGTTTTATCTACGTCGTTCACCCAGGCAGGAACCCCAGAGGCTTCGATGAAGGCTGTTGTACGGCGGAGGCTCTCCTGAGGTCCAAAGAGCTTCTCCCACATCCATGTGTCTGCAGGCCAGGTCCACTTTCGGAGGTTTGGTGTGTGTTGGACAGTCCCGCAGGAAGTGCCCCACAGTCGTGGAGAGTGT
>JADBJO010000317.1:512988-515488 GCA_016801955.1 Conus betulinus | reverse complement strand
ATTGACAAGAAACAAAAAGGTCTTGAGCAATCAGCATGGTGTAATATATAAGCACGTGCATATATATATATATTATATAATATATAATATATATATATATAATATATATATAGATTTCTGTCTGATGCGTACATGAGGATTAACGCCACATGGGAATTGTTTTCATGTGTGGGTGAAGAAAGAAGTTTATTTCTTAGAGTTGATGAACATGAAGCCTGCAAAAAGGTCTTGAGAAATACACAATGGTGTATATATAAGCACATGCGTGCATACCTATATATATATCCTATATAGATACCATATATATTTGTGATATATATATGTATTAGAATTAAAACATATTATCATTATATCATAGTTCAACTATTAAATGATGATCCTACATTACAAACAAAGCTTCCTTTCTTGTTCTGGTCTCAGATTATAGGAAACAGGTTTCCTATAAGATCTGAAGATATTCGTAGAGCAGGCTTTGTTTATAATTCTATATTCTTCTCAGTCATTGCAACACCTCTAGCCTGCTCTGTAAAAGTTGCTGGAATGGTGCTCGGTTACTTATCCTTGGAATTTATTGTTTCAATTGTCATTTCTATATATATATATATATATATTAATAGATATCTGTATATATATATATATATACATATATATATTTATTATTATATATGCATGGATGCGTACTTGCATTCCGATAACACACACACTTGACAGACACACCAATGCTTCTTTCTAAAACATTTTTATACTAAGTGTTTTAACCCTAATATACATACGATGCGTGACATACATACAAACAATGCCATGCATTTCTCTTCATACATTATTCGGTTACACATGTGGCCTGCGTACATTCCATCCCTTCTCTCTTCCATCCCACGTCTCTCTACATACACACCTTTCAACACTTACATTTTACCTACGCTTCGTTTCATACGCACATCTTCTTTACATTTCTACATCTACTTCATTCTCTCTTCTCATTCTTATATAGATTCAACATGCTTTTCTTATATTATCTTCATTATTCTATTCTTTAAATGATTATTCGAATATTAAGTCTTTTTTCAAAATACGAACAAGTATTATATCCGTTTTTCAGACAGGTCCGCGTAAGTAACATAATGCTGCTCACCAAATAAGAATGATAAAATTTTAAAATGAATGAGTCCTACTGATTATTACTTGTATACACGCATCAATTCAAATCTCTGCCCTTCACTCCTCTTGCTATCATAGTCTTTAATTTACTTTTACTGCACAATGCTGAGGAGATTGAGTGCACCGGTGCACTTCACAGCTTCGATGATACTTGTTTTTTTCCTTTAGATAGGACTCAGATGCATTCTTCTCCTCTCTCTCTCCTCCTCTCGTCTCCCTTCATCCTCCGTCTCCCTCCTCTCTCGCTCTCTCTCTCTCTCATTCGTCTCGTCTGTCCTTCCCTCCTCTACCTCCGTCTCTCCTCTCTCTCCCTCAACTACTCCCCTCTCTCCCTCAAGAACCTCCTATATCGAAACTTCCGTCCCCAATAGTTGAGCTCTCCTCCATGTATGCTCTCATCTCCTCTCTTCTCTCCTCTCATTCTTTTCTCTTTCTCTGTCTCTTCTTCCTTCTTCTTCTTCTTCTTTCTATGTGCTCTCTCTAACAACTGATGATAATAACGCCTGATATCTGAAACTTGTGTATTCACACATTGTTTGATTTGTTTTTTTCTTGTCATCATTTTTTACCCTCAACTTTCAGTCAAGTTAGCTTTCTTCTCTCGTCACTTTGAAAGCCTTTCATTTTCCACTTTTATACATTCAATGTGCCCTTATTTGTAATCAATTTTGATAATCATGCGGACCATTTCTTAGCCAACCGACGTTTTTGGTACTGTGTAGTCAAACAATTTGGGAGCAGAATCATAAATATCAACAACTGATCTTTTTCTGTGGGCATATAGAAAACTGAATGGCCATGTCATACCATTGAATCTTTAAGTTTAACTCCATCCGTCATACGACGCATACGATTGAGCCAAGAGAGCAGATGCATGAAAATGTTCCAAGAAGAGGTTTCTGCCTCCCTGCAAAACACCAGATCAATGACTGTTGCAGCCATAACAGCAGCATGCCAATTGATTCCATCCCCATCTGAAATGTCATGAAGCCATTACCTCATTGGTAAGCCAGTCAGGAACAGCTGGCCATCGTCCGAACGTGAAGCAACCCGACTTCCTTTCCAACCCCTCCGCCCTGTCCGATTATTGTCCATTTCTCGTCCTCTGTCTGCTTGTCCAAGCGTCGCCCCCTTTTGAACACGGCACTAACGGCAAATGACAATGTCTTTTTTTTCCTTTTGCTTCATCCACGCCTAAAGGCCAGCCTTTTTAGTTTTGGCAGGAAAATCGCACGAGAAAAGAAAGTGTGGCTAAACTTTGTGCATAGTTTTGATTGGCGCAAACAGGTGTCTAAAAAGAAATTCTGTGGAATCAGATATATGATTCAGGACGAAGAAAGAA
>JADBJO010000317.1:505488-507988 GCA_016801955.1 Conus betulinus | reverse complement strand
AAGCGTAAGAGACTGTTGTTTTCTGATCTTTGAGTTAAAACAATACACGCGTGGTCTTTGCTGCCTATCTTTTTTGTCTTTATTAATTTTCTTCTACAGTATTTTTTCGGTGGGTTATCTCATTTTTTTTTTTCCCCATTGACAGCTATCCCTGCTTTTTTGTTTTTATCACACTGGCTATTCCATAGCAAAACATTTTGCTCAAAGAGAGCCGTTTTCGATGTATATAGAACACACACACACACACACACACACACACACACACACACACACACACACACACACACACACAAACACAAGCGCGTGCGCGCGCGCGCGCACACACACACACACACACACACACACACACACACACACACACACACACACACACACACACACACACACACACACATTTAATATATACCTGTCTAACATCACTGTTAGGTGGATAGACGTTAAATTAAAAAACGAACGAATTTTATATATATATATATCTATATATCTCTCTATATATATCTCTATATATATATATATATATATATATATATATATATATATATGATGTGAAAGACCAATCGGTCGCAAAAGTCTTTTCGTTGTTGTGTTTGTAAATGCATCGCCACAGAAAACACACTCCAGAAGTACGGTCTTCGTACCGCGTAAGATTTGGGAGATGACTGCAGTTGTTTTTTGCTTTGTGTCAGTTTCGGTTTTATTCCAATGGTAACATTTTGACATAAAAAAAAACCCTTTAAAGCATAAAAAGAGAGAGAGAGTGTGTGGTCCTCACATGAAGTTCTAGAAGGATAATCGGTAAATGAAGAGACACGGAGAATAGTCTCACACAGAACAGAAGCAGCGTACTTTGCAAAACACCAGCGAACGAAACAAACCTGACGAATGATACAGGAGGGTGCAGGAAGTGTTTCTTCAATAACATAATGCCAGCACACTGCAGGACTGCAAGCAAGCGAGAGAGAGCAGACACAGCGGTCAAGACAGAAAGTTCGAAAGAGCAGTTCAGCGATCAGGTCCTACGATGAAGTGGAAACAATTCTCAAGACCCAGCATAAAAAAAAAATGGCAGTTCCCCCAACATCCCCGCTACAGGCCAAAGGACATTTTACCATCTGCTGTTCGAGAGGAAGAAGTAGCGATGTTATCACATGCACAAAACCTTAATTGGACAGACAGATAAGCGAGTGTCCCGGTGGGTCAGGGACCCCAATCACAGCAGACCCTACCCCCAAAGCTTCCCACAGCGTGCTCTTGTAAGGAGCAGGGTCTGGCCATCATCAAAGACCTTGAACGTTATGCTGAACAACGTCCTGCAGGACCTGAAGAGGAGCGAAGTTTTCATCTTGGGCTCTGGAGTCACTATCTGACGATCCGAACATAGAACAGTTGAGAGCAAGGAACAGTGATGTACAGACATGCTGAGACATGCAGACTTCATCCAGGACACCAGAATGACCGTCTGAGGACCCCAACCAGGAAGAAGAAGGAAACAACAACAAAAAAGAAACAAAAAAACCCCTACAAACAGACAGCGATCTACAGAAACCTACGGGCACACACAGATATTTACAAACGTATAGAGGTCTACAGACTCACTAAAACTTCAGACATACATAAATATGTAGACATTCACAGGACTCAAACAGACATGCAGACAATGTATAGATCTACATACACATCAGACCCTTCAGGAACAAAGAGACATACACATTGTTATTGCTGGACACTTCCTTTGATTCATGTTTCTAGCAATTGTCCCCCTTCCCCCCCCCCCCTCCATCCCCACCCCCGCCCCTGCCCAGTATCTCATTACTGCGTTGCTTAAGGATGAACACGGAGTTCATCCATACCGTCGCTTGACATGATTTGGCTGGACAATTAGTGATGTCTGGATCTGAAGTATTCTCATGCATTTTATCGTACTCAGGGGGTAAATCATCATCATCATCATCATCATCATCATCATCATCATCATCATCATCATAACGATAATAATAATGATAACAATGTTTAATAATAAAATAAAAATAGAAATAACAAAAATAATAATGATGAGAAACTACACAATAAAAAGAATAAAAGCACAAAGTAAAGCGAACACAGTATGTGAAAGCACTCATATTTTACTTCAATGTTTGAGATTCAGAGACGAAAGGCAAGATTTTCAATGGATGAAAGAAAGAGGCCCCAGCGATAAAGGTAAGGGATAAAGATAAGGTGTCGACAGACAATTTCCAGCTTCCTCCTTCCCCCTCCCTCCCCTCCCCCTCCCCTCCCTGATTTCCCTCCTGCCATCACCTCTGTGATTACCCCCGCTGGTTTGCTGAGGCTGTCCTGATCCCCCTCCATCATGTCTTGGATCGATAGAGAAAAATACCACTTTCTTGGCCCATTGCTATTGACAGAGGCTGCAGCAATCAAATGGTCTTCAAGTGACATTTACTGATATGACAGAGCCGTGCTCAATGCTCGCGTAAGATGTGGTTGCTTTGTTTCTGTT
>JADBJO010000317.1:495488-497988 GCA_016801955.1 Conus betulinus | reverse complement strand
TCACTGTAAAAGACTTTAAGAGTCGAAATGTTGCACAATGTGTTTTTTTTTTTCCTTTGCCCCCCCCCCCCCCCCTTTTTTTTTTTGTTTCGGTCTTTCTACTTTACCCTCAAAATTATATAGCTCTTCCCCAAAAAGACCCAGCCAAATGTTATCAGTGGATATTCTTAATGTTTACCGATAAACGCATAAATACATAAATTCAGAAATGCATACATTCCACAGACTCCAGTACACACGCTGTTATTGTATGTCTATTTATCAGAGGTTTTTAGTTTCACAGTTTCAGGGAAACACTATAGCCCCTTTCCATGGCTATGGCGAAAGAAAAGCAATGTTCAACATCAGCAGCAGCAGCAGCAATAGCGGCATGCTGCAGAGGCAGCAGCAGCAACAGCATGCTGCAGAGGCAGCAGCAGCAGCATCGTCATCGTCATCATCATCATCAGTAGTAGTAGTAGTAGTAGTAGTAGTAGTAGTTTTCCTCCTCTTCTCCTCCTCCTCCTCCTCCTCCTCGTCCTCCACCACCTCCTCCTCCTCCTCCTCGTCGTCCGCCACCTCCTCCTCCTCCTTTTTTCCTCCTCCTTCTTGTTCTTGTTCTTATTCTTCTTGTTCTTCTTATTTCTTGTTCTTCTCCTTCTTCTTCCTCCTCCTCCTCCTCCCTCCCCTTCCTCCTCCTCCTCCTCCTCTTCTTCTTCTTCTTCTTCTCCCTGCACCATCACCACCACCGCCACTACCACCATTATCATCATCATCATCATCATCATCATCATCATCAAACCTGAAGTGGTCCATAGACTTTTCGACCGCCGAATGTGACGTCATGCATGTTGCATTCAGGCCACCGTTATTAGTTCTTACTCGTATTGACAGCCTTTCGATCCACCTTTGACAGCTGTCGTTCTTTCGTTTCGCTTCCCCTCCACCTCCCCCTTTCTCCCCCACCTTCCCCCCCCCCTCCCCCGTTCCTTCCCCACTTTGCCCCTCTCCTAACCCCAGCTTTTCTGTTCTTATCCTTTATCACATATCAATCCTCCTCCCACCATCAATGTCTGTGATGAAAACTTCCTATCCTTTATCACATATCAATCTTCCCCCCACCATCAATGTCTGTGATGAAAACTTCCTATCCTTTATCACATATCAATCTTCCCCCCACCATCAATGTCTGTGCTGATAACATTGCCATACGTAATCAACTCAAAACGAAAGTCATCAAGTTATGGAAAGAGAAGGAGGAAGGAAAGTGGGGTGGTGTTATTCCAGAATTTCAGAGACACGAAGTTGTTTCTTCATCTTTATTTTCCTTGTTTTTAAACGATTTGGACTAGACAAAACAACCTTGTGATAGTTCGGGCACAGGGCCTGCCCTTGCTCTTTTGACAGTCCAGAGGGTCCAGGTGACTCCCTGTATCATGGGCAAGTCCCGAAAAGCACTTCGACGTTTCCCTTGATGTTCTGATGGAATGTCTGTCTCTCTGCCTGTCGGTCGGTCGGTCTGCCTGTCTGCCTGTCTGTCTGTCTGTCTGTCTGTATGTATGTATGTATGCATGTATGTATCCATGCATGCATGTAAATATGCATGCATGTACGTATGCATGTCTGTATGTGTGTGTCTGTTTGTGTGTCTGCATGTCTGTCTGTCTGTCCATCTGCCTGTCATCCTGTATGCATGAGTTCATGTATGAATTTGTGTGTGCGTGTATATATGTATGTACGTATGTATGTACGTAGATGTGTATGTATGTATGTATGTATGTATGTATGTATGATGTATGTACGTATGTATGCATCAATGTGCATGTATCCATGTGTATATGCATTTATATATGCGTTCATATATGTATGTACGTACGTACGTTCGTACGTATGTATTCATGTATGCATGTATGTGTACTTATGTATGTAGTATGTATGTATGTAGTATGTATGTATGTATGTATGTATGTATATGTATGTATGAATGCAAATGGACAAGGATACGCACCATTTTCAGCAGCTGCAACAACAAGGGAGAATCATCCGGGTTGCAATTCCGGATGCGGAAATGACCCACCCCCATAGGACACCTCACCAACACCAATGTCAATGACCAAATAACCAGGTTCATCAGCAAGGGACGTCTACAGCTGCTGGAGACCAATGCAGTGAACAACATCTACTATCCTGATACTTACCGGAGAGAGTGTGCTTTGTGCGGGTTTCGTTCTGACACAAATTCCCATGCCTTGAATGGATGTCGTCAACTGAGGGCCTCTACACACAAAGACACGATAGATGCGTTGAGATCATCAGAAAGGAGCTACAGAAATGCATTGCGACGGATTTTGTGGATGTTTTTTCAAAATAGGCCTGTCTCTATAAAACGGTATTGAAGATCTGCCAAGGCTGAAACCCGATCTATGCTTCATCGACCATCGAAACTCGGTGGCATTCGTCATCGAGGTTTTCAAACCCATTTGACGCATTCATACAAACATGCTATGAGGGCAAATTTCAA
>JADBJO010000317.1:467988-490488 GCA_016801955.1 Conus betulinus | reverse complement strand
TTTCTTCTTTCTTGTTTTTCATTTTTTGTTTTTCCTTTGTTTTTTTTTTTTTCTTTTTTTTTTTTTTTTTTTTTTTTTTTTTTTTTTCCTTTTTCCTTTTTTTTTTTTTGGTCTTTCTTTCTTTCACACTTCCTTGTTGTTAATTCTTTCTCTATTTTCTGTTTGTTGTTGTTGTTGTTTTTTGTTTTTTTATTTTAGTTTTTTTTTCCTCTTTTCGTTTTGGTCAGTCGGTAGTTTTATTGTTTTACCAACTCATTTCTTCTTCTTCTTCTTTTTTTCGTCTTCTTCTTCCTTCCTTCTTCTTCTCCTTCTCCTTCTTCTCCTCCTTCTTCTTCTTCGTTTTCCTTTTTCTTTTTTTTTTTTTTTTTTTTTTTTTTTTTTCCTTCTTTCGATCTTCCTCCTCTAAATCTTGTCCTCGATCTCTTACTTTTCCTTCCTTCCTTGTCTTCGTTTCATTCGTTTTTATCCGTTTTTTTTTTTTTTCTTTGTTTGTAGTCTTCCTCTTTTTTCTTCTTTGTGTCTTCTTTCGTTTGGTCATTCTTTTAAATTTTTCTTTCTTTGCTTCCTCCTTCTCGATCTATTTCTTTTTTCTTTCTCTCCCACCTGTCGTTCTCTTCCTTTTTTCTTTCATTCCGTTCCGGCCCCCCCCCCCCCCCCCCCCCCCCCCTTATGCTCGTTTTCTTTCATTTCTTCATCCTATTTTTTTTTTTAAGTTTCTGTCTTATTCTTACTGTTCTTTTGTCTCCATTCCAGTTGTTTATTCTCCCTCATCTCCCCCCCTTCCCCTCCCCCCCCCCCCCCCCCCCCCCCCCCCCTCCCCCCCCCCCCCCCCCCCCCCCCCCCCGTCCCCACCCCTCTCCCCCGTCTTGCATCTCCTTTCTTGACCTTTGTTCTTTCCTTCTTTCAGTCTTTCATTTCATTTTTTTTTTTCTCTTGTTTCTTCTCTCCTAGCTTTCTTTCCTTGTTTTCTCTCTCTCTCTCTCTCTCTCGCTCTCTCTCTCTCTCTTTCTCTCTCTCTCTCTCTCCTCTCTCTCCTCTCTCTCTGTCTGTCTCTCTCTGACTGTGATCGCTTATTTCCTCCTCTTTGATTTTATCCTTTTTCTTTCCTCCCCTTTTTTTTTTTCACTTTTGAGAATGTCTCTCTTTTTAATCCCATCACTACTTTCCTCCTTCTTCTCCTTTCTTTTTTTTTAAACCTTTTTTGGTGTGCTGGAAGGGAGAGAGGTGCAAGGACACCTTATTGCAGCACAGCTAATGAAGGAGTGTGGACTGTCTACAACATCGCCTCAACATTGTGGGCATCATTGACTACGCCAGGAGGGATAAGGAGACAGACCCCTTATGGGCTCAATCGCTCGTTATGAGGCTTCGACACCAGTGGCACTGCAATGAATTAGTCCTTGAAAATAGATGTTCCGAAGCTTTCACATTATCACGCTCGCTCAATAAAGTGTGCAGAAACCGTCATTTCCTATTGTTTATATTACCTTCATCGGCAAGAGTCATTCTTCCGCGTTTAAGATGCAAAGCATATAAACGTACTCCCAGATACGCGAGAGATATTCCATAAAGAGGAAAACCCGTTTTGGGCCGTTATAGCCGCTAGTAACGGCTATTCTGGTGAAAACATGGGCCATCATCTGTGATCCCATAATGAGCATACCTTCAAATTTTCAGAAAGATCAGCGAAATACTTTCTGAGATTTTCCATAAAGAGGAAAAGTGTTATGGGCCGTCATAGCCGTTAATAAAGGCTATAAGGGTTAAATATGATATCGGGCATGATCCGTGACCCATAATGAACATACCTATAAATATTCAGAAAGATCGGCCAAGTACTTTCTGAGATATTCCATAAAAAATCTTTAAAAGTTATAGCCATTAGTAATGGCTATAACGGTAAAATAAAACATCGGACATGATTCGTGACCCATAATGAACACACCTACAAAGTTTCAGAAAGATCGGCCAAGTACTTTCAAAGATATTCCATAAAGAAGAAAAACCGTTATGGGCCGTTATAGCTGTTAGTAAAAGCTATAACAGTTAAAACAACACATTGGTCATCATCTGTGGCCCATATTGAACATACCTACACATTTTCAGAAAGATTGGCAAAGTACTTTCTGAGATGTTCCATAAAAAAAAAAAAAAAACCCGTTATGGCCGTTAGTAATGGCCATAACGGTAAAAATAACACATTGGGCATCATCCGTGACCTATAATGAACATACCTACACATTTTCAGAAAGATCGGCCCAGTAGTTATGTCTGGAGCGTGTGGAACACATTTTGACCACACACACACACACACACACACACACACACACACATACACACACACACACACACACACACACAGAGCATTTTTTTCGTTCCCATTGTAAAGTACTCCCTGTTCTATAAGAGCTGGGAGTACAAAAAAAAACAGTAAAAGGACAGAAATGAATTTAACGAATACTACAAATACTAGCAGTGATTTGGAATGTTGCCAGTAGAAGTACACACTATTGACTGGTACGGATTCTTCGACCGATTTTAGTGCAATTAGAGAAAGTGGAAGGGGGGAAAAAATATCTTCTTTTTTCCCAGTAAAACGATGGATCCAGATTCCATTCAGTATTATTGCAACAACGTGTCCATTGAGCTAATAGAACATAATGCCGTTGTGTACCAATTGATAACTTATCTATATCGTCATGTTTTCACGGAATATTGGAGCTTTCGAGCGATCTAAACGTTGACAGTTCCTATGTTTGATATTTTATCACTATTAATAAAGCACATGGGAAGCAACTCTCCGTCTGTGCCCGTTATTACTTTCCTGGGCGGGAAACAAACCTCTCTGGCAGAGTCGACAATTTCCCCGGTGCTTTTCAAGTTTACTCTGTGTGTGTGTGTGTGTGTGTGTGTGTGTGTGTGTGTGTGTGTATGAGAGAGAGAGAGAGAGAGAGAGAGAGAGAGAGAGAGAGAGAGAGAGAGAGAGAGAGAGAGAGAGGAGAGCAGAGAGAGAGAGAGAGTTGCTGTTGTCGTTCTTCTTGTTGCACACACGAGCCAGAGGGGGAAGGGCGGTGAGAGTGCAAGTGGGAAGGGGTTGCTCAAGTAGCCATGTTTCATCCCTAATCCATCCCTGTGTAGTCATTTGATTCTCCTCACAAGGATATGTCCCCTTCTCCTGTGCCACGCCCTCTCCCCTCACTTTCTCCCCGCGACACACACACAACACACACACACACACACACACACACACACACATTTTCATGTCTTACCACTTATGTATTTATTTGTTTATTTGTGCATTCATCTATTCATTCATTTATTTATCAATTTGTTTTATTCATTTTCTTTATCGATTTATCTATTATGAATTGATTTTTCGTTTATTTATTTTCTTCTCTATATATTCAGTCATTCATTTATTTATTTATATATTTATTCACTCATTGTCAGTCAATGAAGGACTGCATAAAGAATGATATTCACCAAAAGTGGGGAAAAAAAAAATAACAGCTAAAACAAACTTTAAGGATTCATTCCTGAAAGGGTTTGGCTGTAGAAAATAATAGTTAAGTAGGTACAGCTCATTCATTGTACACAATCCACTAATCCCCTCCACACAAAAAACTGACACTGAAATGATGTTGATCTAAACACCCAAGGTATTCAAATCATCCCTCCGTTCCATCTCCTATCGTTAGTATGGACTCGTCGATCACTCTTTCTTAGTCCGCTTCGCAACCTTAGTTTGACACTGGATCCTACTCTTTCCTTTCAACGACATACAGCCAATGTCATTGGGATTAGCAGTAGAACGGCATCATGGAGACACGACCTTCCCCCTTAGAGTGCAAGGGGTTCAGGGCCGAAACACTTGTCTGAAGGGGGTTTCTCCTCTGAAGACCTTCTGCTGCCAAGCTCTTCCTTGAGTTCCTCTCTACCGGATTTGTTTTCTTGAATTCCGTCTCATTGCTTCCATCCGTCAGCTTCTTCTTTTTTTTTTTTTTCGGGAACGGCACTAAAAAAGCCTTGTCAGCGCGTTTGTTCTGTCTTAAGAGTCTGGGTTATCGAAATGTTCCTTTGTCTGCATCCCTACGTGATCTCGTCAAGAAATTCCAGTCTACAATCATGCTGCCCTGCCTCATCTTTCACAATGTACATATGGCCATTTCCCCCCCCCCCCCCCCCCCCCCCCCCCCCCCCCCCCCCCCCCCCCCCCCCCCCCCCCCCCCCCCCCATTGTCTTCTCTTCACTGGTTCCCTGTTCAGTAGCCGATCTCCTACACAGCCGAATCTCTCTCTTTCAATAAAGATCCTATGAACCACCTTGTTGTCAATATCTGACTGGTCTGTGGTACTTGTACACCCCCATCGTGTGAACTCCGTCCTTCTGGTACTCTTCTCGTCCATATGCTCTCCACTCTCATTGATCTTCACACACACACACACACACACACACACACACAAACACACACACACACACACACACACACATCTCGCGCGCGCCCGCCCGCACAAACGCACGCACACACACACACACACACACACACACACACACACACACACACACACACACACACACACACACACACCATAGCTTTCCTTTGCCTCTTAGGCCCCCTCTATTTAGAATAATCTCTCACATCAAGTTAGATACCATTTTTTTCCCCCAATTTGATATATACAAATAATTAAGCGCGGGAGCCGCTTTTCGGAAGTATCATAATGTGCTTGTATGCCCACGTTATTCATTTAACAGTAAATGTGTTTTTGTTTGAGGAGAGTGACGGATAGAGAGCGAGTGTGAGACGACGAGGTTTAGTGCTGGTTCCAGTGGATGCGGAGCGAGCTTGTGACTGAGGGTTGTGTTTTGGTGTATTACCTATTCAACACTAGGCTATAGGCGAATAAACGTTCTCAATAGACAGATAAATAAACAGGGAAAGAAAGGGTAAATACATTTTTTTTAATCGAGAAAGAAAAAGAATAAAAAAATAAACAATAACAGCAACATCAACAACAACAATGCTAATAATAATAATGATAATAGTAATAATAATGACAATAAAAACAAGAGAAAAAAATGATAATGATAATAATAATGATGATGATTACAACAATGATAAAACTAGTTGATGGAGTACTTTGCTAAATGGTCAGTGTTAGTCACATCAAGAGGGTGTCACTGCATGTGAACTACTTAATTATTGTGTAACTCAACATATGCCATATATATAAAATATATATATATATATATATATATATATATATATATATATATATATATATATATATATTATATATATATATATGTATATGTGGTATATATATATGTGTGTGTGTGTGTGTGTGTGTGTGTGTGTGTGTGTGTGTGTGTGTGTGTGTGTGTGTGTGTGTGTGTGTGTGTGTGTGTGTGTGTGTGTGTGTGTGTGTGTGTGTGAGAGAGAGAGAGAGAGAGAGAGAGAGAGAGAGAGAGAGAAAGAGAGAGAGGCATTAATATTTTATTCTCACGTATCCTCTCTCGATTTTAATATATATCTAATAAGCACGAAGCGGCGGGTTTTTTAGAGTTTTGTTTGCTTCGTTTTCTTTTCTTTTTTTCTTTTGATTTGTTTTTGTTTTTTTTTTATGCTTTTTGTTTTGTTGTTTTGTGTATTTCTTTTTAAGCACACGACGAAGGTATTGTGTATTTGCTTCATGGAAATTTGCATATATATGAATGCACTCTCTTGTGATACAGTTTCACGTTCCTGTGGCATGCTCTCTCGAAAGAAAAAAGAACTTTCTCTATAAGGACAATAAAAAAAGGAAAAGAAATATCATAAGTATTTAATATATTCTCTTTAAATTACCGCGTGCAATATCCTTGTAAGCGAAGCAAACAATGTCTTTTGTGTAGACTGGATGTGTCACATTCTCTTATTAATTCAAAAGGGTCATCATCATCATCATCATCATCATCGTCATCATCATCATCATCGTCATCGTCATCAAAACTCTCTTGATTTTAATCCAAGCAGAAAAAATGATGCAAGCACTAAAACAATTCACAATGGAAAGAGCATAATACATATCAAGCAAACGCACACACTTCAGCCTACATTCTTAATATAAACAACAAAATGCAACATACATTTCCTCACATTTTGCATATCTGTACACATGCATACCTACCTTGTAAACTGGTACATGTATTTGAAATACTAAATGGATCTGTCCATGCGACCTCATCCACAGAAGTTCAAGGGTTACTACTACCACTTATTCATAAAGTTGCTCGACTCACGGATACATCCGAGACTAAATCGTGGCTCCATAGCAAGCGATGAGATAAAACCATCGGCTATCGTTACTCAAGTTATCCATTGTTTTGAAGAAATGCATACAGTGAGGCAAACACAGAATAATTTCTCTCGGACGGAAGAACTCGCCACTCTAGCAAACTCAGCCTCTAGTACGAGATGAGAAAACTGATAAAACAAATGAAAATCTCTTTGTTTAAATATCAATTCAGCTTCGTTTGGTTGAGCCGAAATGCCGGAAGGGTCCATGATTTCGTCATAGTTTTCTGACCAGACGCTGATAAATGAAAACTAAAGTAGAAGAATACTGCGCCGCAAAACGAAGGAATAAACAAATGACAAAACAGACTCAACGCGTTTTGTCCTATTGGTCTAATTCAGGCAGAGCAACTAATACTCAAAACAACAAAACGAAGGACGAATAGACAATCATTTCTCTCTTTAATCTTAGTGCAAAATGTGGTCTTCGCTGAAAAACTAACACTACGGAATGCAACTGAAGAGGGAACAGGTTGAAGGGGAAAACGCACAGGTTCTAATATTATCAATAATGATAATGATGATAATGATAATAACTACAACAACGATAATAACAATAATAATTATGATGATAATGATGATGACAATAATAAATATAATAACATAATTATCAATATTATTAGAAAGATAAATAAAAAATGATGATGATGATATGATGGTGATGACAATGATGATAGTAGTTGTTGTAATAATAATAATAAATAATAACATTAATAATAATAATAATAATAATGATGATGATGATGATGATGATAAACTATAGTAGGTGCCGAGCAAACCAAAGAAAGTTTTTGCACTTATAGACATTTTTAAAGCGTCTACTATCTGAACGCTTATATCCATCGACAAGTTGACAGGCATCTAAAAATATGAGATATAGATGTAGATTAAGATCCTATGGCTTGTCTGACGTCGTCATCGATGCAAACTGTGTACGGGTACTTGTTCAAATAGGGGGATGATTTTGTTCTTTGTTGTTCACTACTAGGGTACTTACGGGAAACGCTAATCAAGACTAAATGTTAAAGCCGTCCCTCACTTCTTTTTGACAAAAGTGAGAGAATGTGTGTGTGTGGTGTGTGTGTGTGTGTGTGTGTGTGTGTGTGTGTAAACTGCACGGAAGCATGGATTACGCGTAATACATGCACGTCTGCAGTGAGGGAGAAAGGGATAAAGTGGCGGGCAAATGGACAGATAAATACATAGAAAGCCATAGAGAAGCAGAGAAAGAAAGCAGCAAACAGGGGAGGGAGAGAGAGAGGGAGGGGGGGGGGGGGCTGGTGGGGCTTGAGAGAGAGAGAGAGAGAGAGAGAGAGAGAGAGAGAGAGAGAGAGAGAGAGAGAGAGAAGTGGGGCTTGAGAGAAAGAGAAAAGAGGGAGGGGGTTATGGAGAGGGAGGTTGGGGGCTGCAACAAAAAGCGTTTATGTGCGTGTGTGAGTTCATGCATGCACGAGTGCGAGCGCTTGCGCGTGTGTGTACGTCTGCGTGCGTGCTGGCAAAAAGGGAGGACGATGAGGTTGGAGTCGCGAGGTGAGGGGAGGGGAGGACTGGGGTGAAGGGTGGGGTGGCAAAAAGGGGGTGGGGGGTGAGTGTGGAAGGGGGAGAGGAGGAGGGGGGACATGGAGCGGTGCCCGGCAGAGTGGATGGATGGTGGCCAAGTCGGGGGGAAGTGAAGAGCCAGAGACAAGGTAACGAGATAAAGACCGCCACCCTACCCCCCCTTCCACACAAATCAGTAAAGCAACCACGCTCCCCTTCGACCCCTGGCTCTCTTCTGATCGAATTTCCCTGTGGGCAAAATCAAATTCCGCCCGTTCCCGTAACAATTGCATAAGCCTCTATTGAGGCCGATATCGCTCTCTCGCGCGCATGCGTCTAATTCAAAATCCCTTGCTAATTGCTGATGGTTAGCAGCGCTGCCCTCTGACCCTCCATTGGAGGACGAGGGGGATGCCGGGAAAGGCCCTCTTCATTTGGCCATTAGCGTCGGCTGACAATGCGAGCGGGAGCTGTTGAACAATTCATTTTATTTTATTCGTTAAGCTGAGTAAATTAGTGAGAGATTGCTGCTTAATCCGGCTTCTTGTAGAGCCCTGAAAAGGGGAGCAATCCCGTATGCTGATTGAGGGGAGGGGCTCTGGGGAGATGGAGGGGTAGGGGGGCCCCGTGATGTTTTTTCGGGCGAGGCGCACGCCATGAGAGCGAGGGAACAGAATTGGAGGGCAGGGTCGGAGAAGTGTGTGTGTGTGTGTGGGGGGGGGGGGGGGGGGGGGGGGGGGGGGGGTGGGGGGGGGTAAGTAAGTGTGGGAGAGAGGGGGTAACGGTCTGTCAAGCTGATTGCTGTCATTGCTCTCCCTAATCGTGGTCAGCATTGAACACCTCCTAGGAGCCCCATTAAGGACTGTCTTAAGCCAGTATTGATGACCGCGTGCGCGCGTGACAAATTTGCATCCATGTCCCCGACTGACTGTTTATTTGTCCGAGTGAGCAGTCCCCATGGTGGGCGAGTCGGGCTATAAGAGTTATTCGCCATTTTGTGTTCGATTCGTCAGGATATGGATTGTATATTATTCACTCGTCATTTTCTGCGCCTGCCGTCTGGTGATTTAGCAAACCAGGCATCTGTAGGAAGGGGGTTGGGAAGTGTGTGTGTGTGTGTGGGGGGGGGGGGGGGGGGGACGAGGAGGGAGAAGGGAGGGTGAGGTGAGGGTGAGGGGAGTGCATGGGATGAAGGAGAGTACACGCGGAACCTTTTTTTGATGACTCCAAACGAATGTTGCGTACGACATCTTCCATACCGATCAAACCAAGGTTAACTGCAGTTGTTTCTGTAAGTCCGTGGGTTCTGTTGGACTATAAGTATTCAAGATCAAAAAGGCTGTGCCAGTCTTGAATAAATGTTACATTGTGTTTGTTCGTTTCTCCAGTTCTTGTTGCCTCACACAAGTATCAGATGCAGGGTATATTGGCAAAGTTGAGTCCTACGGGGGGAAAGGGGATGGGGGGGGGGGGGGGGGGGGGGGGGGGGGGGGGGGGGGGGGGGGGGGGGGGGGGGGGGGGGGGGGGGGGGGGGGGGGTGCGGGTGCGGGTCTCCTTGGTTGTTCTGTGTGCTCGGTGCCGGTACTTGTGCCAGGCGATTTGGTGTCTGTCTTAAGTAGCATTCATTTGGAGTTACGAGTGTGTGATTATATATCATAGTGAGAGCAAGAATGATCTTACTCACTCATTGTTTACTGTTCCCCTCCTCATTGAAGACTTCCTTCCAGGGGCTTATTAGGTTTCTGAGGAAGTTGGTCCGCAGACATAAAATGGAGGAACCCATATACTTTATGAAGCTCTGCCATGCCGGCTACCAGACAAAATGGTTCCCCAAGATGAAACGAATGAAAGATGACTGGGGGGAGGGGGGATTGAATGTACACACACACACACACACACACACACAACACACACACACACACACACACACACACACACACACACACACACACACATATATATATATATATATATATATATATATACACATACATATACATATATATACACCACACGTGCGTGTGTGTGCGCGCGTGTGTATGTGTGTGCGCGTGTGTGTGTGTGTGTGTGTGTGTGTGTGTGTGTGTGTGTGTGTGTGTGTGTGTGTGTGTGTGTGTGTGGTGTGTGGTGTGTGTGTGTGTGTGTGTGTGTGTGTGTGTGTGTTTACGTGGTGCCTGCGATCTTGATAGATGATAAGACGCTGGAACATAGCTGTGTAAACTGCTTCCTCTAAACGGAGATAACGGAGATAATCGTGGCTGTATTTAGAGTACAATGTGTACACGCAGCACGTGAATGTTTTCCTGCAATGCGGCATCCCCGGACACATTACCAGACCTCGCATTTCCAGTGGTGATCATTAGAGCTCAGGCCGAGGACAAAGCGGGCACAGAGCCTTTTCGTGGGCTACTTTCAACGTAAGGTGACTGCAGGCGGAAAATAGTTTATTAAACTGAACAGAAAACAATCACTGTTCCGCCGAAACGAAAGAGACAAAACAAATAACAAGACGAAAACACGACGCGTTTCGACCTCTTTGGTCCTCTTCAGGCAAAACAAAAACAGCACTCAAAACAATGAAAACGAAGAACGAACAATCACTTCTCTCCTCAAATTGGGCACAAAATGGACGTTTGTTTCTTTTCGTGGCTGTCAAACTCATACAGTAAAAATTAGTCACATCATGAACAGGTTAGAGATCGAAAATACATATCCTAAAAAAAAAGGAAACAAAATAAAAGTGAAGCAGTTACGGACATGATGGTTAAACAATAAAATGCTGACGGCATATACAATTAGCGGATGTTGAGAGGGCCAGGTAGACCTCTATTTTTTTTCAAATCGTTACACAGTAATAAACAAATTCAAATGTCACAACAAAAAAAAAAAACAAAAACCAACAGCGTGCACACGCAAAGAGACACTGCACAACAACCAGCTAGTATCCAACCTGGACAGTGTGTAAAAAATGTTCACCACCCTGTCATCAAATTTAAACCAAAAAAAGTTATCCTGTCATAAATTGCTATCAGATTGAAAGAACAAAAAATGTCTAAGTGTTTCCAGACCACAGACAGGGAGGATGGCCCACAAAGGAAGCAAAACAGCACCAACCAGGCAAGAAAAAACAGAAATGAATTTGAATAGAAGGCAGAGTCAGAAGAGGGTGAAAGGCGAGTCAAAGAGAGTGAAAGAAAAGAGTGAATTACCAGCGCCCCCCCCCCCCCTCCCCCCTACCCCCCCCCCCCCCCCCCCCCCCCCCCCCCCCCCCCCCCCCCCCCCCCCAAAAAAAAAAAAAAAAAAAAAAAAAACTTTCAGAAAGCGCGCGGGAGACATGTGTGCTGAAAGAGCTCCGGCTTTCAACGGAAACTAGAAGCAAAACACATCCAGGGCATGAAAGGGGATGACATACAAACGCACTGACAGAAAAACAGAATCCTTTGGCCGTTCAGATGACCGTAACACACGGAATCTTCCAACTGGGAAACAGCGCGAAGCAGAAAAAAAAGATATCTCACAACCTAAGCTAGAGGAAAAACATCAAGGAGATGCGAAATGGAAATCCTAACAGAAAGAAAGCTGGGGAAAAAGCGAGGCAAAAGCAGACCAGGCATGGCAAGGCATGCAAGCGTGGTAGGGCAAGGCAAGGCAAGGCAAGGCGAGTCGAGGCAAGGCAGGACGAGGCAAAGCGATGCAAGGCAAGGCACAAGCTAAGACAAGCCTACACAAGGCAAGGCAAGGCAAAGGCAAACCGACCCAAGGCAAGGCAAGGGAAAAGAAGGCAAGGAAAAAGGAAAGAAAGAAAGGGGGGGGGGGGGGGGCAAGGCAAGGCAAGGCAGGACAGGGCAAGGTAAGGTAAGACATGGCAAGGCAAGGTAAGGAAAGGCAAAACAAGGCATGGCATGGTATGGCATGGCAAGCAGGACAGGGCAAGGTAAGACATGGCAAGGCAAGGTAAGGAAAGGCAAAACAAGGCAAGGCAGGCAGGACAGGCAAGGTATGGCAAGGCAAGGACAGGAAAGGGCAAGGTAAAGACATGGCAAGGCAGGTAAGGAAAGGAAAGGTAAAGCGGGGACACAGTAGGGCAAGGCCAGTTAAGTCAAGCTAAGGCAACATCAGTTCACTCAACAAGAAAAAACAACATGGCTAAAGTAGATACACACTTCAGAATGAGTTAGGTACACTGACATTTAGAGCATAAAGCAGCAGCAGAGAATGCAAGGTACTTGTCTAATATCACGAACAGTGGATAGACGTTAACATGAAGGACACACAATGCAAGGTATTGGAACAGTACAAGGAGCACACTCACAACACACACACACACACACACACACACACACACACACACACACACGTACACACACACACACACACACACACACACACACACACACACACACACACACACACACACACACACACACACAGACGTACACACACACACACACACACACACACACACACACACACACACACACACATACACACACACACACACACACACACACTCACTCACTCACTCACTCACACACAGAGAGAGAGAGAGAGAGAGAGAGAGAGAGAGAGAGAGAGAGAGAGAGAGAGAGAGAGAGAGAGAGAGAGAGAATAGACGGACGGATCATCGAAACAAAAAACAATTAGAAGAACAGTAAAATAGCAATCTGTATTCCTCTTCAGTCGGCAAACTAAAAAAAGAAGAAAAAAAAAAAAAAAAAGAAAAGGCCGGTAACTCCATTTCGCACACCAGGTGATGGTTTTAACATCATGAACACAGGATTCAGAGAAGAGAAGCTAACCTCATTTTCAGATCAGGGATTCCACGAGCATAGGCATGCAGCTAAAAGAGAACTGGCACCCGCACGACGAAGCAAAAAAAAAAAAAAAAAAAAAAAAAAAAAGAAAGAAAAGAAAAGAAGTAGGAGGTGAGAAGAGAGGCAGGGGGTGGGGAAGTAGCCAAAACACACACACACACACACACACACACACACACACACACACACACACACACACACACAAACACACGCGCGCGCGCGTGCGCGCGCGCAGGAAGAAAAAAAAATGGTAGTATTGGAAAGAAAAAAAAAAGTCGTGGTATTGGAATGAAATGACATCAGAGCCGAGACCCGGCAAAGAATAGACACAAACAAATCAAATCTGTCATAAAAAACACGTCAGCATTCTGCCCCTCCTCTCTTCCAATTTTCGTCTCTTTTATTTCTCCCCTGGTCTGTGTTCTCCCGTCCTTTCGTCCTTGCCCAAAACAATTTGCTAACTCCATCCCACCTCATCCGGGCTCCTTGGCGTGCGTCCCGCAACCTTTCCAATTGAATTACCTGCTCCTTTCATGCCGGAAAAAAGGGAGCGCAACCGTGTTGCAAATACCAATTACAAACATGGCTTCCATCATGGCGCCGTCTTGCGCCATCTGGCGGTCGAGAAGGGAGGGCAATCTCAGCTCCCAGCATGCAGTGGGGCTCGTCTTCTCGAATTTGTAAATCACCAACTGGACCCTTTCGGGCCCCTGGGGAGAGAACTCTAATTATCAGGTCCCCGGACAGGAAAAATGTGTTGTCTTTGGTGGTTGGTTCTTCTTTATGGGATCATCTCCTTTGCTATAACCGACATCTTTCTAAACACTTTAGACTAAAAAGCAAAAGTATAAAAAATTCTTTCAACACACTCACACGCACAAGCACACGAGCACACACACGCATGCACGCATGCAAACACACACACACACACACACACACACACACACACACACACACACACACACACACACACACGCGCACGCGCGCGCACACACACACACACACCGCCCCCCCCCCCCCCCCCCCACACACACACACACACGTACGTACGTACACACACACACACACACACACACACACACACACACACACACACACACACACACACTCATGCTCTATTAGACTGAAGCGGTCAGACATTTAACGTATTGAGGGACAATTTTGTAACAGCCAACACTGACGCCTAGATTTGATACTTTTTTTTTTACCCCCACCCCCTACTGCAATTTCTGTTTATCCTTAGATGGATCCTCAAGCACAGGCTCAAAGATTTCCCCCTTCATTTCATACTCTTTACATAACGAGTTCAGTGGGGGGGGGGGGGGGGGGGGGGGTTTTTCCAGCAACTTATTTCCTTGTAGCGTTTTCTTCTCGTTTTACTTTTCTACCCTTCACTGGCTGCTTTGGGTGTGCCGTTGGATTCTGTTTTTGAACGCTCGGTGGTGATGTATTTCCATTTGGTGCCAAGAGTGCAGCAATACAATTACCCGTGTCTCACTAATGAGTCGAATCAGCAGACGAAAGGCCTCTGAGCAGGCGATATGGAGAGTTCTGTGTTCAAGATAGACTGCGATATTCTCCACATGCTGCTGTTGAAGGATCTATTTTATTTACAATCTGACGACCAAATTTCCCGTTTTCTTTCTCTCACAACCCTTCTTCCCTCACTTCCTTCCCGTCCCCCTCTCCCCCACCCCCCACCCCCTTCTTTTTGTTTTTTTGTCAATCTTTGTAAAGTCACTATTGTAAAGACAGAGGTATTAGTAGCCTGCACTTGTTTTACCCGGTATGTGTGTGTGTGTGTGTGTGTGTGTGTGTGTGTGTGTGTGTGTGTGTGTGTGTGTGTGTGTGTGCGTGTGCGTGTGCGTATGTGTGTGAAGGAGACTCTGTCGCTCTGCCTCTCTGTCTGTGTGTCTGTCTGTCTATCCGTCTGCTTGTCTGTCTGTCTGTCTCTGGCTGTTAGTATGTTTGTTTATCTATCTATCTATCTATCTATCTATTACATGTCTTATCAATCAATCTGTCCAAAATATCTTGTTTTCTGTTGTCTATATATCTGTCTGTTTATCTGTCTAGCTTCAATGTCTGTGTAACTTCTATCTATTTGTCTATGTCAACCTATTCCTAACCATTGAAAAGGGACCCAAACAATGCCAGTCTGGTGCCCAATATTTGACCCTGTGTAATCTTCTCCAGTGGAGAACTTTTGTGACACGAGTGCATGACATGACTTGAGTGGACAGAGAGAGAGAGAGAGAGAGAGAGAGAGAGAGAGAGAGAGAGAGAGAGAGAGAGAGAGAGAGAGAGAGAGAGAGAGATAATGGCACATTAGAGAACGCACATTACAATACAGTACAGTTTGCAACAGTACATCACAGCAAAAAGTAATAGAGTGGTATCTCAATAAAGCAGTGTTCGTACGACAAAGCCAGCCATGCACAAACAGCTCGGCTTGGCATTTCAAGCCACTGTACAGCATAGCTCAGAACACTGATCAACACAGAAAAGCATCATACAATACAATACGGCACAACGCTAAAACGACACATCACAACACGACAGGACTAGAGACACGACACAACAAAGAATGAAACTCGATGCCAAAGCGATATAACACAAGCTTCAAATACGATTAAAATAATGAACAGCATTTAGAAAGCGCGATACTTCGGTTTACGAACACGGTGCAATATTAACTTACCATTATTTACAGAACACACACACACACACACACACACACACACACACACACACACACACACACACACACACACACAGAGTTTCCAGTCTCCTCCCTCCCTACCCTATCCTATCCTTCCCCCCTCACCCACTCCCTGCCCCTCACTCTAATCCATCCCTACCCCCACACATATCCAACAAGCACATAGCATAGAAAATAGATGAGGAAAAATACTGGTCGAAACAGATGTCTCCTATGGTTAATCTTAAATTCGGGCAGACATGCAATAAAATGTAAAGTGTGCAATGCAACCCACACACACAAAACAAGGAATACAAAACATTCCACAACACTATCCAATGTTTCATTGCAATTTCATCCCAGCGAAAACGCCACAATCCCAAACGTAAACCCCGACCCGTTCAGTATTGCCAAACACACGACCAGCCTGGTCACGATGTTTCGACAACTGAAGAGTTCGTCAGGTTACCGCCCCTCGACTCCCTCCCTCAGTCGCGTCATTCGGGCTCTGCGCGGCCCGTCTGACAGACTGTGACAAGATGTCCGGGCAGAGAACGGAGCCGGACAGCATCGCTTTGGGTCTGTCGGCAAGAATGAGGGATTGTCTGGCGGCACCGTCCCGCCGGAGAATCTGATGGGTACGTTGATGGAAAAGGCCAATGGTCAGAGTGTAGGAAACACCTCCCCCTCTCTCCTTGTCTGTCTGTCTGTCTGTCTGTCTGTCTGTCTGTCTGTCTGTCTGTCTCTCTCTCTCTCTCTCTCTCTCTCTCTCTCTCTCACACACACACACACACACACACACACATACACACACACACACACACACACACACACACACACACACACACACACACACACAACTTTTGGCAGTTGATTGATCTGTCTTTTTCTTTCGGTTTTATTTTAATCATTGTGATCAGTCGCGGATTAGTATGCTCAAATTCACACAATAAGAAAGGTGAATAGCCTGATGATAAGATGACAATGACGACGACGACAACGACGATGACGACGACGACGACGACGACGACGATGATGATGATGATGATGATGATGATGATGATGTCGATGATGATGATGATGTCGATGACAATGATGATGATGATGATGATGATGATGATGATGATGATGATGATGATGTTAAAGAGTAGGAGGAGGAGGAGGAGGAGAGAGAGAGAGAGATAGACAGACATACAGAAAACAGACCGAGAAAAAACAGACAGTTAGAGAGAGAGTGAGAGACAGAGAGAGAGAGAGAGAAGAGAGAGAGAGAGAGGGAGAGAGACAGACAGACAAACACACAGACAGAGAGAAAACAGACAGAGGCATTGAAAGACGGAGGCAGACAGAGACAAAGAAGAGAAGAATATACAGAGAGAAGAGAGAGAGGAGAGAGAGAGAGAGAGAGAGAGAGAGAGAGAGAGAGAGAGAGAGAGCAGACATACAGACAGACAGACGGACAAACAGATACGGAGAAGCAAGAAAGAAAGAAAGAAAGAAAGAAAGAAGAAAAAGAAATTCCCCCACCCCCATCCCACCCCCACCCTCTACCATCCTGCAAAAAGCATTTTTTTTTATGCTTCTTAACCATCTGATTGAAGATGCTCAGAAGGGCTAAACGTTTCCCATGCTTATTAAACATGAACTTGACAAGTCCTGACACGCTACTCGTGTCATCCAACCCGTTAGACAGCGTCAGTGACATCTTCATGAATTTCGCTCGCGCGCTTTTTCCGCGCCAAATTAATTGTTTGCCGCTCCCTCGAGCTCGGGCGCGAGTGGAGGCGATCAGGCGGGGCACAAGCCGAAATCACCCTGGCCCGATCCGCAGTCATTTTCTTCTTGCTCTGCTGTGTGACCGACACCCTCTGTTCTTTCTTAGCCTCGTCTTTCTTTTTCAATCTTCCCTGTTTGGAGGTGGACTGGGGGGAAAAAGAGTCGACAGAGGCGGTAGGGGTGGGGTTGGGGGTTGGGGGAAGGGAGGGATGTAGGGGGTTGTAGAATTGGTAACGGGGAAGGAAGGCACGGGGGAGGGGGGGGGGGGGGGGGTGGCGGTGTAAAAAGTAGGAGGGAAGTATGATTGAGATTCGACCGGACGATGGGGACGTTTTCTGGTGTGTGTGTGTGTGTGTGTGTGTGTGCGTGCGTGCGTGCGTGCGCGCGCGCGTGTGTGTGTGTGTTTGTGCATTTATGTGTCAGTACGTGGGTGCAGTACAATTGCATAAGCGCGCGCGCACGCGCGTGTATGTGTGTATGTGTGTGTGTGTGTGTGTGTGTGTGTGTGTGCTTTTTTGTACTCCGCGCTGATGACCAATATACTTCGACACTGAATAAAGTCATGCTGGATTGAAATCACCACTCGTTTACTGAAAGACAAGACAGTTCCACGTGCATTTCGATCAGATAGTCGTCAGCATGGCCATCTTCACACCATGGGTCGCAATGGCCAAATAGTCAGGTCATTGGGCATGACTGTACTGGTTTCAGGAGCTGATATTCCAAAAGGAATAGGCGTATTGAGGTAATCCACAGTTCTGAGCGACAATATGCACCACATCTGAGAGATCCGACATCCAGTGGGGGCAAAGAACAGATCCCCATGGCGGTCACATTCTATGGTTGAAAATTTCCCAAAGTGATTACATGGAGATTTAGTGTGATATGACTGTCAACAGACTGAAGTTGGAAATTGTTCAACAGTTCAGTTTCTTTGGGTCCGTTATTAAGCAGTAAGGGATCCAAACCAGACATCTTCCCAGAAGCACCAAGGACAACATCAGCATTGTCCAGATTGAAATCTGTATGGAAAGGACAAGAACGTCTCCACGGAACACGATGAGATCAAGCTCCTGCGTGCACTGATATGTTCCATCTCCTTGTATTGGGGCAAGACAGGAACCCCACAGCGGGTCTGGAAAGAAAAATCCAAGCCAAAGATGTGAGCTGTTACTACAAGATACCTAACGACAGGTTTACTAATCATCGTGCCATCTGACATTTATGATCAGAGAGCTGTTGAAGAAAAGAGACGAACAGCAAGACAGAAAAAAAGATAACAGACTGACAGCTTGGCAGAATGAACAAGGAAACCATTCGCATGGACCCTGGCCTTGGCACAATACTGGAGCTGTAGACAGGTGGTCCCAGTGCCCCTTCACAGATAGAAGAAGAAAGAAGAAGAAGAAGAAGAAAAAGAAGAAGAATGATGATGATGATGATGATGATGATGATGACGACGACGACGATAATGAAAGTAATAATGATGATGATGATGGAGGTGACAATGATGATGATAATGATGAAGTGTGTGCCCAATATGGGTCATTGTGATCCAGATCTACACAAGCCAAAGTGATGCTCAGTTAGTCAAGATGACCTGCGAGATAACAAAAAAAAACCTAGTCATGTCAAAGGTCAACGTGAACCTTGTATGGAGACGGTGACATTTCAAGGTCAAGAGGACCCAATTCAGGTTCGAAAGTCAAGGTGATTCTAAGAATAAAATACGTTACCCTTATGACCTCTTACCTTACCTCATCTTGTCTTCCCTTACTTTGCTTTGCTATTTACATCTTGCCTTCTCTTACCTTGTTTAATTTTTGTCATTTTCTGTCTTGCTTTGTCTCCCATTATCTTCTCACCTCTTTGTTCGTCTTGATTTTTGCGCTGTGTGTGTTGCAGTTCTGGTCTTGCATTCCCTCCCTTGGCTTAACTATGTTTCGTCCCACCTTATCCGGACAGTCCAAACACAGAATCTAAAGATCAGATGATTCACAACAAAGTTGGATCATAACCACGTCACAGTGTTCAGAACGCACAGCACGAAAACAAAGCTCCCTTGCTGCCTGAAATCAGGAGACAAGATGGCAAACAACCACACGATAGAATCCAGTCGTTGACCCGAGCGTTAGAACTTCAGGGGTACAATTGAGATACAGAGATGGGGATAGTTCACACAACTTTTCTCATACTTAACAGAACTTTTCTCATGCTCAGCACAACTTTTTTCGTAGTAAGCACAACTTATCTCCCCTTCTCCACAGTTAGCACAACTATCTCCCCTTCTCTACGCACTATTATCCCAACCCCCTCTTTCCCAACTCCTTCCCCCCACCCACCACTCACCCCGCTACTCCCTTCAGTGCTGGTAATGTTCATTACTACGTGGGTTGTGGAGAGGCAGCTTTTCTGCGATCTTGGCTTGTAGCAAAAGAATTCCCTCCTCCCGTCTCCTCCCTCCAACTTTACTTTTCTTTCTTCTTATTTTATTCTATTTCACTTTGTTTGTTTGTTTGTTTGTTTGCTTGTTTGTTTGTTTGTTTTGCTCCTACGCTCATGTGTAGCTTACTACATTTGTGACAAATGGAGAGCACCTGCTTCTTCGGTCAATATACAGATCCTGAAATGAATAGTCTGTTCACGAAAACAGGTCACAGAGAGAGAGAGAGGGAGGGAGAGAGAGAGAGAGAGAGAGAGAGAGAGAGAGAGAGAGAGAGAGAGAGAGAGAGAGAGAGAGAGAGAGAGAGAGAGAGAGAGACAGACAGACAGACAGACAGACAGATAGACACAGACAGACAGACAGAGACAGAGACAGAGGCACAGAGATGAGCATCGAAAGCATCTCTACACGGCTTGATCATGTCCCTCCTCTTTCCTCCATACCCAAAACCCCTCCCTCTTCCCCCAAATCTTCACCCACCCATTCCCATCTCCACCCCACCCCCACCCCCCCACCCACCCTTGCCAACCCCGGTCCCTCTCTTTTCTTTCTTGTCTTCTCAAGGTCCGCTTGGTCTCCCCCCCCCCCCCCCCAGCCCCCCCCCCCCCCCCCGCCTGCCCAAGCCGGGGCCACTGTGGAGGCCAGTCCCAGGAGAAATAGCGGAGGCGCGGAATCTGGATTGGCCTCTTGCTGATTAGAGCTTAATTGGGGCGTCCTAATGAAATCAGGGAGGGGAGAAAAAAGTGCTAAATAGAATTTGCTGTGTCAATCGCCTGTCCTCAGCGAACTGGGCCCTTGCGCGGGGTTCCAGGGATGTCAGTTTTATTTATCGCATTTTCATTTCATTTCTCTCGTATTCTTTCGGATATTATGGCCAATTTACAAGCTCATCGGGACGAGCGTTGTAATGGATCCTGCGTGGGCTAGAGGAGCAGTGCGGCGGGGTTGGTGGTAGGGGGTGGGGGGGAGGAAGGAGCGAATGAAAGGAAAAGGTCTCTGGCGGGAGGGCCAATAGGATTATCCCGCCTGGCTTTTGGATCAGGGCTTAAACAGTAGGTAGCCCATCCCGCGCACGTTCCGTCTCTTTCACCAACCTTGTCCGTGACCTGAAACCTCGAGTTGGTGTCGGCCAGTCCCGAGTGGAATGGACGGGGGGGGGGGGGGGGGGGGGGGGGGGGGGGGGGGGGGGGGGACAGGCAGATGATGGTTCTTCACATTCTCACCCCCCACCCCGCCTTTCCTCCTTGCCGTAGGATTATTGTGGTGGGCGAGAGGGGGTTCGTTTAAAGCCTAATGAACAGGTGAAGGGGGGTTAGTAGAACGCATGGGGTGCCCAGTCCTGTTCGACATTTCCTCTTCCTGAATGATTATTTCCCATGTCTGACAAGCTTCGTTTCGGTGACAACGGGTTCGGTAAAACCTGGCTTGATAGATTTAGTCATGTTAATACTGACAATGATGAGGATAATGATAACATGCGTTATAAGAATATGCACCATCGTCATCATAACAATTATGATATTGACAACAATGATAATAATGATGATGATAATAATTAACGATAATGTTAATGATGATGATGATGATTTTGATGGTGATGATGATAACGACCATGTTGATGATGATGATGATTTTCACCATCATCATCGTAACAACTGTAATATTAACAATAACAATGACGATGAACATAAAGATAATGATGATTATAATGATAACAATAATTATTATTATCATCATCATCCTCAGTAGTAGTAGTAGTGATATACTGATAATGATTGTAAAAATGACAGAAGAATGATGATGATGATGATGATGATGATGATGATGATGATGATGATGATGACGACGATGACGACGACGATGATGATGATGATGATGATAATCTTTATGAAGTTGATAATGATGATGGTGGTGATGACGATGATGATGATGATGATGATGATGATGATGATGATTTTTTGTAGCCGTGGCAACTGTGGCATCAGTAGCAACAGACGAGAGAGATGTTATTGATAAAGAGCGACGATCAGTCAACGTAGTTTAAACAAACATAACGATAATAGGAAAAAGAAAACACTTTTTTCGTTTCGTTTTATGGGACAGGGGAGATGAAGATGGGACAGGTAGAAAGGATACTATGTGAAAATGTTATACAGGCTGACGGGTAAGTCGGGATGATAGGGGAACTACGTTGCTTTCGCTCCACTGCTCGACTGGCTCATTTCTTTATAGTCTATTCGTCTACATCGATTATTTCAGATTGTGAGCAGGCGTCAACATTACATTGTCAGGAGATGATAATGATCAACACATTAAACAAACAACCCGAATCAAGACCAAACCAAAACCAAACCCACAACAGAACAGCACACGGAGGAAGGTTGATGTGAGGGAGGGGAAAGGGGGGGGGGGGGGGGGGATGTGGAGAGTCACGTGTGGGATAAAAAAAAAGTTCGATGCGAAACGACCAAATGGACCTTCTAGAAAAAAGACGGGCCAGTCTTAGAATAGATCAAGCTGATACACAAATATCTTTGTCCAAATAACTTTAAGTCCAAAGCTGGTTACGCGTTTTTTTCAACGGCTTAGGTAGGGAGTAAAAGTCTTTATGCACTGTGAAGTAACTCGTGTTCACTGTCAACTTTGCATCACTGATCCAAATGATTTCTTTGCCCGTGTTTTGCAGATGGAGAATATATATTTATCTGAACTTTTTAATAATTCTATCAGAACTTCATACATTTCAGTAATGGTCGTTCTACACACACACACACACACACACACACACACACACACACACACACACACACACACACACACACACATACATTCGTACTCTCCGTAGGATTAATAATCAAAAGCTAGATTAATGAACTATAGATTATTAAGA
>JADBJO010000317.1:452988-457988 GCA_016801955.1 Conus betulinus | reverse complement strand
CTTGCTTGTATCGCACGTGAGGGTGAAAATGCTGAATTAGAAACTAGATGGTGTAAACTTCGTCTTTGCTTTTCATCTCTCTCTTTAAATTATCAATATAAATCTCGGACTACCTGATTCGTCTGGTAATGTAAAACTACTTTCTGATTGTAAAGAGAAACGCTTGATATATACGCCCCTCCTCAGCCTCCCCCCCCCCCCCCCAAAAAAAAAAAAAAAAAAAAGAAAAAAAAGAAAAAAAAAGAAAAAAAGGGAAATAGTACTGATATGTCTGTTGAATTGTGATGGTAGGCCGGGGGAAGAGTTTGTTTGCGATCGCACATACTGAACACATGCAAGTTGTGTTTTGTTTTGTTCGGCACTGTATGACAGTGCTCTCCTCTCTCTCTCTCTCTCTCTCTCTCTCTCTCTCTCTCTCTCTCTCTCTCTCTCTCTCTCTCTCTCTCTCTCTCTCTCTCTCATGTGTGCGTGCGAACAAAAAAGCAATAAACACAAAATTTGAAAAACGAACTGTCGAATAGATCAAGATTGAAAAATAAGAAAATAAGTAAATAATAGCACACCACCATCAAGCTTCATCCGTAAACAAAGATTTTTTTTCCCAGTCAAGTTTGAACTATTAAGATCGTTGACAGACAAAAAAAAAATTGTTTGTTCCATAGCAACCAGACAATCAATTAATCTATCAATGAAAGCGGAATGAAGAAAATTAAATAAGATTAAAATGCCGTAACACTAATTAATGATGGACTTAACATTGTGTGTGTGTGTGTGTGTGTGTGTGTGTGTGTGTGTGTGTGTGTGTGTGAAGAAATGATAATTAACTGACTGGAAGACAGAGCAAACGAATAAGTAATAAGGGACAATAACGAGACAGAAGAACGTACAAGAGGAGGGAAAAGGCAAGGTAAGGTAACGTTACTTATGGCCCAGCCGACCGCAAAGGGCCATGTTAAAAAATCAGCTCACAAATACATCATTCACACAACTCTTTTAAAATATATCTTCTAAAAACCCACCGACATTTGTTTTTAAAAAAAAACAACAAAACTTTCCACTGTGAAATTTCAGATCCGAAGAAAATTGTTCATCTCTTTCAAGAATTCAAAGATCGTATCAGACGGAACATCTCTGATCAAGATTTTCATGGAATCTGCTGTTAGTGTTTGTGTCTCGCATCTTGCAAGTCCCAACACTCTAAAAGAATGTTTCATTGTGAGTGGCGCATGACATGGAATGCACCACGGAGCTTCTTCAGTTACAAAAAGGGGTAGGGATGGGGCAGAGACAGCTGAGGACTTAAGCGAATTGTGACTGTGAAAAGAAAATGAAAATTAATTAATAAGCAAATCAACAGAATACAGTCTATCAAGCAGTTTTCCCGGCAGGCTGCAGGTGTCCATGTGGGTCTACTTTGAAAGGAAAACACCTGCTGGTCCCGTTAGATATCGCAAATTTGAGGAATTGAAAATAAATCTGGAGGCTGGGTAAGCCATGTGTGTTATATGCGCGTGCACGATTGCATGTACGTAACGAAACGCACACATATAAAACAAGCATGTGAACACTCACGGTCTTCATTTGTGTGTATTTATCACTTAAGCTCTCTCTCTCTCTCTCTCTCTCTCTCTCTCCCTCTCTCTCTCTTCTCTCACAACACACACACCACACACACACACACACACACACACGGAACGTGTAAGCGCGCACACTTACGCACGCAAGCACGCATTGACACACACATATAAGGGGGGCGGGGGGGGGGGGGGGAAGCATGGAGAGACTGAGCGCGTGAGGATTGATTGACAGGAGGAGCAGGGAGAGAGGAGCGGGAGAGGGAGGAGGGAGAGAGGAGGAGACTCACGGGGGGCAGAGGGAGTGTAGAGGAGAGGGTAAGCTCTCTCTCAGAGTCTGGAGGAGCAGGGAGATCCCTCTCCATCTCTCACCTCCCTCATCGTCTCCGCCAGACGTCGTCTTGGACACACACACAGGGGAGGGAATGGGAGTTGGGACAACCACACCACACCCTCACACTCAGGGAGTGTGGGGGAATGACCCTTTACGAGAGAGACACCCATATACGAGGTGGGCGGGGGGGGGGGGGAGAGAGAGAGAGGAGAGAGAGAGAGAGAGAGAGAGAGAGAGAAGAGGAAGAGAGAAATACTGATGTATTTGTTAAGGACTTCAGGTGTTCGTATCATAGAAACAGGAGAGAGAGAGAGAGAGAGAGAGAGAGGAGAGAGAGAGATAGAGAGAGAGAGAGTACTGATGTGTTATTAAGGACTTTCAGGTTTTCACATCAATAGCAACAGTCGAGAGAGAGAGAGAGAGAGAGAGGAGAGAGAGAGAGAGAGGAGAGAGAGAGAGAGAGAGAGAGAAGAGAGACTGTTGTGTTTATTAAGCACTTAAGGTTTTTACGTCAATGGCGAAAGTCAAACGCGCGCGCACGCACACGCACATTTACAAAACCTGGCCGTTTCCCTCCAACAGACCGAAAGATCAGAAAGAAAACCTGTCACACCTGATAACTGTCCAATGAATTCAAGCCAGAATGAGAGAAAGAGAGAGAGAGAGAGAGAGAGAGAGAGAGAGAGAGAGAGAGAGAGAGAGAGTTCCACACGGGCACCCAGCTACCCGCCCATCCCTTTAAAACCCGTCGAAACGGGTGGCTGGATCATATCGAGGGAGGGGAAGTCTCATAATCCCCGCCGCACTGATTTCAAGAAAAGCTCTCTGCCGTCATGAATAGCCCGCTCGATTCTCTCATATCCTCGCCCGCTGATTTGCCATCAATCCCAGAATGCATTTCACCCTTCCGGTTCACGTGCAGCGACACCTCGCTAGGAAAGAAAAAGGGAGGCAACGCCGGCTCCCCCTGCTAAAAGTCTGATACTGGGCGACGTTAGCGACAAATTAATTCGGGTGCAAGTTGCCAGCGTTCGATTTGGAGCGAATGGAGTGACCGGGTGGGGGAACTGTAGTGGGTTGGCGGGTTAGAGACGTAAGGGGTCAGTCAGTACGATGAGAGAGAATGGTGGCAGCAGTGCAGTAAGTACAGCGTATGGATTGAGGAGTTAACCCTTTAGGGGGAATGAGACTGACAGGCTGGCAGGGGAAACTAACTCTCTCTCTCTCTCTCTCTCTGTCTCTCTCTCTCTATCTCTCTCTCTCTCTCTCGAACACACACACACACACACACACACACACAAGCATACATACACACACGCGCACGTGCGCACACACACACACACACACACACACACTCTCTCTCTCTCTCACACACACACACACACACACACACACACACACACACACACACACACACACACACACACAAACACACACACACATGCATGCTATACATACATAAATGCACCCACGCATATCTGAATCTCATGTGATAGTTTCCAAGCCTTTTCCGTAGTGTGTCAAAACGTAAACCCCGTTCAGCGCGGCGTGCATGTTTGCACTGCATTGTCATGCAGAACCCGAGCCACAGAGCGCAAGTGTACCTTTTTGTGCGAGGGAGATTGGGTAGGAAATGGGGTGGATGACTGTCTAGGCCTACACTGCCCCCTGCCACCCCATGCCCAACCATTGAAGTAATAACAACTATATCAGGAACAAACGAACAAAGTACACAGCCCAACCATTATTTCAAAGAAAGTGTGATGAAATGAGTGAGACTGATCTCAAATACAGTGCTGTTCAGGATACCATTTTTCATTTAATGAAAGGGCGAACTTTTGGGAACCCCCATATATCAATATCCATTCAATTCAAGTCATGTTGCTCACAACCCATCCGAGCGCAGGAAGCATGTTAAGGCTGTTACCTTGTCATAGTCTATCCTATACATAGTTTTATCAAAACTCCTCTCTCTCTCTCTCTCTCTCTCTCTCCCTCTCTCTCTCTCTCTCTCTCTCCTCTCTCTCCCCCTGAGAAAAAAGTCAATAAACCAGAGAGAGAGAGAGAGAGAGAGAGAGAGAGAGAGAGAGAGAGAGAGAGAGAGAGAGAGAGAGAGTTTTTGCTTATAGCCCAGCCGACTGAAAATCTGTCTTCCGTAAAATCTTATATCAGATGAAAAATCTTGATTTCTTTCAGAAATTAAAAAAAAAAAACCATTTCGAACAATTAAACGATCACTGATCATCTTGAACAGTCAACAGAACCCATAACATCTATTCTTACATTTCACTTGAAAACAAAAATGGCTTGAAGCGGCATTCGTTGATTCCCGCAGTTCCATGCTCCGATTCTCTACCAGGCATTAAGAGCTTTCAGAAGGGATTTCTATCTGCCCTCCTCTAACATTCACGGGGCAAACTTCTATTCAACACTTACCCCTCCAACCTTACCTCAGCTCTCCCTACTGCTGTCTATCAAGACGTGATGAAACTCTCCCACGGACACGAAGCCCCGCACTTTAGCTCAAGCAGACACACACGACAGGTACTGGCGATTTGTGCGTCTTTGTGAACGTAGTGAGGCGGTGTGGATGGGGTGGGGAGACAGAGGAGCAAAGTGAATAGTTTTTTTTCTCCACTTCTCGTTAATCTCTATTGCCTTTCTTTCTTTTTTTCTTTTCTGTTTCTTTTTTTTTCTTTTTCTGTTTTCCTTTCTTTTCTTTTCTTTTTTAAATAATAGGTTTAAAAAAAAAAAAAGGCTAACGTCCCGTAGCCCAACGCCAATAAAGGCAGAGGATATTTGAGGTTCACCCGTGTCATGGGTACGACACGATGGAAAGCGGAGCCCATCGCTTTCCTTTCTGCCGCCTTCACCTTCCCTGGGCTGAATCAAACAACCATGTACTGAAGCGTGGACAAAATGTTTATTTGCTTGTCTTTTCTTTTCCATTTGTCTTTTTCTTGACCCAAATTCCACGAGTGGCTTCAATTCACAACAGTCAGCTTTACCTTTATCAGGCAACTGTCTACTATGTCTGTCTGTCTGTCTGACTGTCTGCCTGCCTGCCTGTCTTTGAATAGTACGTCTATGTA
>JADBJO010000317.1:442988-450488 GCA_016801955.1 Conus betulinus | reverse complement strand
CACACACACATATACATACATACATACATACACAAACAAACACACACACACACACACACACACACACACACACACACACACACACACCACACACACACACCAAGTAACATGCATCACTACGAGCATTCCAAATCCTTTTTTTGTTTCGCTGTACTGTTTGTCTTTCGTGAACAACAACAACAACAACTATAACAGACTGCAGCTGACAAACCGTTGAAAAAAAGAGAATTTACAGATGAAAAAAATAAGCTGGGGTGGGTGGGTTAAAGGAGGTGGATAGGAGCGAGAGGAGCGAGAGAGCGAGATAAGAGAGAGAGAAGCGAGAGAGAGAGAGAGAGCAGGAGAAGAGAGAGAGAGAGAAAGTAGAAGAGAGATAGAGATCTAGCGAGAGACAGACGAGACAGACATACAGACATGACATACACATGCACCAACACCCCAGACACACAGATACAAACCTAGAGCAACACAGAGAGAGAAGAGTAAGATATAGATAGAGAGAGAGAGCTAGAGAGGATGCTAGAATAGAAATAGAAAGAGAGAGAGAGCGAGAGAGAGATAGAGTCATAATGACGACAATATACACACATATAGATAGGAGCGAGATATAGATAGAGAGATAGAGAGATAGAGGAGAGATAGCGATAGTGAGAGGAGAACAGACTCACACACACAGAGAGGAGATATATAGTAGAGAGAGAGAGAGAAGCTAGAGAGAGTGTAGAGGAGACCATACAGACTACAGACCGACAGAAAAGACAAGACCAACATGACACACACCCAACATACACACAGACCAAGGACCCATAGAGAGAATAGAAGATAATAGAAAAGAGAGAGAGAGAGGAATAGAGAGGATATAAGCGAATAGATAGATGAGAGGAGACAGACAGGACACAGGACAGAGAGAGAGAGAGTATAGAGAGAGAGAGAGGTGATATTTAGATTAGCCAGACAGAGCTATAGAGAGAGAGAGAGAGCGAGAGATGATAGAGAGAGATTGAGATGAGACAGACAGTAGACACACAACACGAGAGAGATAGAGAGATAGATGAGAGAGAGAGAGAGTAGAGAAGAGAGAGAGAGAGCTTGGAGTGAAGGGACAGAACAGAATACAACGAGAGAGCCCGAGGAGAGAGAGAGCGAGAAGGACAGCACATACATACATACACATGCACAACCCAGACACACAGACCCAGAGACACAGTATAGATAAGAAATAGAGAGATATAGAGAGAGAGAGAGAGAGAGAGAGGAGAAGATATAGTAGAGAGAGAGAGAGAGAGATTGATAGTGATACATACAGAGACAAAACCACGATAACCGAGAGAGAGAGCGATAATAGAGATATATAGATATAAGATATATGATATATTATATCTGAAAACCAAATAGGGTTGAACAAATCACAGCTGAATAATTTGTGTTCCTCAACTACATTGAAATTAAAAGGTAACATGAACAAAGTAATATATTGTTTTCGAAAGGCGGTTTTGTTTGTCATCGCCCACGACACACCAGCCATTTGGGCATTCTGAGAATGAAAGATAGTCAATACCTAACAAATTTTAGTACTATTATTTTTTTCCTACAAAATTGAGTCTCTCATTTTTCCTGGGGGCCTAGTTTACCACCAAAGATATATAGATAGCGTTTATTGGTATTTGACACTATTATGAAGTATGATATCCATATACTATTGAGTTTTTTTGCAAACACTTTGATGCTAGAGTTGCAGCAGTACTTCTATATGGGTCCGAAATTTAGGCATATGGTTAGCCAGTAATAAAATGAGAGCATAGAAATAATACAAATATAGAGAGAGTTATAAACGCTTTCTAGTTCACAGAAAAGTACTTCTAATGCTAGATGATAGATAGGAGAAAACTGCAGATTCCCCTTTATATGTAATGCATGCCCTGAAGAGAGAGAGGGGAATGGGGGGGACACTGCAGGGGGGTTCGCATCGGAGGGGATGCAGGTTGGTGAATCCACCCAATTTGGTAAAAGAAAGAAAAGCGCCGTCGTCTGTTTTGGGGGCAAGGCTAATCGAACATTTGTGTCCAGGAAAGCCGCCGTTGTCCCCCTCCATCCCACCCCTTCTCCCTTCCACCCCCCCCCCCCCCCCCCCCCCCCCCCCCCCCCGTCCCCCCCCCCCCGTCCTTCCTTCGCCTCCGGCCTTCTCAGCCAAACCACAAATTGTTTCTGAGAGCCCGCACAGAGGGGTACCTTGACAAAATGCCACGGGGGTGATGTCCCTTCCCTTTCGCGCTGACTGGGCGGACCGTCTAAATACCACAATCTGGAACCTGAGCCCTTCTTTGTCTAAATACCGTGATCTGTAGCCCTGGAACCCTGCCGTCTCTAATTACGACGAAGAGGACCAGTCATTTCATTCTCTGTTTACATTATAACGATGCTTTTTACAGTGCGGGTTTTTTTTTTTTTCTCCCCCTTCTCCCCACCCCAGCTTGTACAGCTCATCTCCGTTTCTTCCGTTTCTCGTTTTTGTTTATTGCCTAGGTGTAGATCCTAGACTACCCCTGAGGTCTGGATCACGGATGTCTTTACGTTGAAAAACAAACAAACAAACAAACAAAAAATCAAAACAAACATCAACAGTGAAAAAGAAACAAACTATCCCAAAACTCATAGCACATTGTTGTGGATAACGCAGTGTTTTTGTTCTAATAGATGAAGCAAAACCACGGCAATGAAATCGAAACACCCAGTCAACACTTCACTTTGTGTAACTTCCGATCAATGTCCGTTGATGTCGAGTACCATATACTTAAAAAGTGCTGTACTACTACGTACGTACGTACGTACGTATGTTATGTATGTATGTATGTATGTATGTATGGATGTATAGAGAAGAATAAGGGAAAAAAGAGAGAGAGAGGAGAGAGAGAGAGAGAGAGAGGAGGAGGAGAGGAGGGGGCATGAAACAGAAAAAATGTCACTCTTTAGTCTTTTAAAACATACTCTTCTGGACCACGACTGTGTCTGTTGGTGCTTTGAACATTTATGGCCAAGGTTGCATAACTGTAGTTATCACAAAGTTGGCAATAAAAATGATTGATATGCACGTACGTAGGCCTACATACGTATGCATGCATGTATGTATGTATGTATGTATGTATGTAAATGTATATATGTGTATGTATGTATGTATGTATGTATGTATGTATGTATGTATGTATGTATGTATGTATGTATGTATGTTTGTGTGTGTGTGTATGTATGTCTGTTTGTATGTGTGTGTATGCATGCATGTATGTATGTAACAAACAGAAGAACACAGTATTCATCACATTCGACATAGTAGACTTCTACCCATCCATTGATGAAGAGCTACTCACTAAAGCTCTGAAATTTGCTAATAAAACACAGACATAACAGGGTCAGAAATGGAAATCATTCTTCACACCAAGAAAACTTTACTCTACAGCAGAAATGAAACATGGATCAAGAAAAACGAATAAAAACTCAACATTCCAAAACCATAACTTAAAAATCACCATCGAAGCAAACAAAAAGGTAGTGAACTACTTAGACATAACACTTGACCTGAACAACCACATATATAAACCATACAAGAAACCTAATGACACACCCATTTATGTAAACATCAGTAGCAACCACCCACCATCTATACTAAAAACCATACCCCATGGCATAAACAAGAGATTATCTAATCTGTCACATAATGAAAGAGTATTCAACAACGCAGCAGCAGAATACCAAGAGGCATTGCAAAAAAGTGGTTACAGCTACAAACTACAATACAACCCAGACAACAACATGAACAAAAACAAAAAAGCAGAAAAGGAAAATCACATGGTACAACCCTCCATATGATGGACGAGTAAAAACAAACGTAGGGAAAGAATTTTTCAAAATTTTGACAGCATCCTTCCCAAAAGAAACAAAAATGTCCAAATATTCAACAAGAACACCATCAAACTATCATATTCATGCATGCCTAACCTTAAAAACATAATTGATTCTTCCAACAAAATGAAAAGCAACACAGCAAAGAAGGGTGAAGAAAGGAAATCCTGCAATTGTACTAAAAAAGAACAGTGTCCCTTAAGCAACAAATGCCTCTATAACAACATTGTATACCAAGCCACTGTGACATCAGAAATGAAAAAGAAACATACATAGGGATCACTGAAAATCACTTCAAAACCAGATATGCAAATCATAAAAGGGCATCACCATACAATAACATTTCAAAAAGATGCAACCTATGTTCAACAGAAAAATGGTTAATACTATGCAAACCATACTTAGCAACCCTAAAGTAGAAAATAGTAAACAACTGCAGGCACAATGGAAATCGTTGTCAGCAAACGCACCCTGAATTGTAAACACCCGAAAAAACCGAACAACACGTGCAGCCAATCCGCACGTGCTAACAGTGACACTAGGCCCATATAACACCGGCAGTAGGCGACCCAACACCATCCTGAGGAGAGCCAGCGCTCGAAACAGATCTGTTGACTTTAAAACTTCCTTTTACCATCTATATTTTAACATAGATATATATATAGATATATATATAATTATATATATATGATGTGTGTGTATGTATGGATGGATGTAGGTATGCTTTTATGTATGGATGCATGTGTTGGTATGTATGTATGCATACGTGCATAAATATATGTATGTGTGTATGTATGTATGTATTACGTCTCTGTTTTTATACCTGTTTGTATACCTGCCACCATCCCCTGCTGACACCATCCCCTGTCCGTACTGTGATAGATCTTTCCGGGCGCAGATCGGCCTGACCAGCCATCTACGCACTCACCCCCGATCCCAGGATGACTAGATGGTCTTCGTCGTCTCGACGGACAACAACAAAACATCATATAACGTACTTTCGCCCGTCCTGGATCAAAAGCATTGAATTTATCCCAACAATACAGGATGTCCCCCAGTATTGTTACCCCTATACATCACAAAACAAGCACCACCGGACAAATGCATTTTACCCATCGTTTCGTTCGTTTGCATACAACCCTGATAACCCCATACCCTCTCCCCATCCCATCCGCACTCCTTCGCCCTTCGCCAGCTGAGAGTTAAAGCAGTATCATTTGATTTGATTTGTCATGCGTCGATCCATTGTGTACTCGCTCGTTGTGGAAATATAAAACACGTGTTTTCTTGCGTGCAGCAGTTTTTCTATGTGTTCTAGACAAAGGGGAGGTGAAGTCAAGGTGGGGAAGTCAGAATTACGATAGACGTTGATTCTCTCTCTCTCTCTCTCCTCTCTCTCTCTCTCTCTCTCTCTCTCTCTCTTCTCTCTGTGTGTGTGGGTTGCGTGTGTTGCGGTGCGTGCGTGGTGAGTTGTGCGTGCGTGTTTGTTGTGCGTGCGTGTGTGTGTGTGTGTGTGTGTGTGTGGTGTGTGTGTGTGGTGAGTGTGATGGATGGAGTGAGACCCGCCCCATATGTGTGTGTGTGTGTGTGTGTGTGTGTGTGTGTGTGTGTGTGTGTGTGTGTGTGTGTGTGCGCGTGCATATGTATTGTTGTACGCTTTATTGGAACTCTTATGTGTTCATGTCTTACTAAACGTAAAAAAAAAAAATAACTCACTTAATGTATGTGTATTATTGATTCCTAATATTTGACTCTTATCTTATTATAACGGTATCTGAAATCCCTCCAATCTCTTCGTCTTACTCCTCCTAAAAACATCTATCCTTCCAATATTCATTAGTAATCCTTATAAACTAACAAATTAATCCTCCAGGCCCTAATCAGATCAGAATGAAACTAGACTCCAACTTCGAAACGCACATGCACGCTCCAGCCTGTGTGTGTGAGTGTGTGTTTGTGGGTGTGTGGTTGTGTGTGTGTGTGTGGTGTGTGTGTGTGTTTGTGTGTGTGTGTGTGGCGCGTTTGCGTTTGCGTGTCGTTGCGGTGGTGTGTGCGTAGCGGCGCGCATGCCGTGTTCTAAGTCGAAAATCCTAAAAAAAGTGTTGTCAACGGAACTTAACTGAACGTGGACTACATGATAATGCTTCGTTTATTTAAACAGTAGAACGGACCACTCTGACGTGGGTTAATTTAGACATTAGAACTGACCGACTCTGACGCTGTGGACCTTGTTTTTTCTTTCCTTTTCTTCTCAAACACAACCTCCCTTGCGGGTGTCTAAAATGGCAACACCACAGCATTTCGGCCTATGAAAGATTACATCGATCAATTCACCACGCCCCCAATAGCTTATAACGATGATGTTTCGTTTTTTCAACAGAAATAATTCCCTAATCACCGACGGACAGACTTTCCACCTTTTTTTTTTTTCTTTTTCCCCGCTTTAAAAAAAAATAACGGGATAATAAAAAAAATTATTAAATATCATTAAAAATAAAAAAAATAATTACAGCAATGCCTTGCGTAAATAAATAAAAACTGTAATAATTAAAATCAAAAATATTAAAAAAGCTTAAATAAAAAATATAAAAAAAAAATCGTTTTTTTTAACCCTTGCTGGCTGGCTGCCTTGGGGTCTGTTCGTTCCGTTTTTTGAACCCTTGTATGATAATCCACAACATGTGTGGCTATATATATCTTCAATTTGATATTAAAGGCGTGTTATAGAAACACACGATGAATTCGAGGTTGAATCGTGTTTTTGGACGAAGTTGGATCCGCCGGGGGGACACAACGCGCAACACGCAATCATGTACATGCTGATGGAGAATTTAGCGACTTAGCATAGACTTGCATATACTTTCTCCTTCTACCAAAATGGGTGCTACTTACCGCGTCTCCGCGTGCGTGGTGTGTCGCGCGCGCGCGCGTCATCTCTGTGCATCTGTAAACTGGCTCGACGTAGGGAAAATGGAAGAAAAAAAAAGATTTAACAGGAAAGAGGGTGAGAAGATTGATTGCAGAGACCATCCTTTACCCCCTTACACAGAAAACAGTATCGCTTTCGTTGTTTTTCAGTATCTTTTTTTGTGACTAACAGGCACTTTCGTGAATTAGATCACAATCCACATAGACTATAAAGAAAATGAAACAACCAGAAAAGAAAGCGAAATGTGTGGATGGCTTCAAGCATGTTCGTAGCCGAAAGTGATGATGTGTTGTGATGCTACTTTTGCTTTGTTATTTTGCGCTATTTAGAACTTAGACGCGCATCTTCTTCTCAAAAGTTTATATTGAAAAAGAGAACATTAACTGTCAGAAAAGAACAACTCTTCACTCCCGTTGATATTTATTGCTGGCTCGATACATTGTCACTTGTGCTACGGTGGCTTCACTCTTCTATTCAGTCCTTGTAAACACATCGCGTAATACTTCTTGCCTACGAGGAAGAGGAGAGAGTAAAAGAACACCTGCTACTCTCTTCCAACTAGCGTAGTGCCGACTGAAGAGCTGCCAGCTGGCGCTTCATTCAGTCGTTTCCCGTGTCATCCAGTCAGTATCGTTCAATATCGATCACTCATTTTCCTTACTTCCTTCATTCTTTCC
>JADBJO010000317.1:420488-432988 GCA_016801955.1 Conus betulinus | reverse complement strand
CACACTCTCTCTCTCTCTCTCTCTCTCTCTCTCTCACACACACACATGCACACACTACTACTACTACTATACTACTATACTACTACTACTACTACTACTACTACTGTTTTTCAACTGCGGTGGAAAACATAATTGAAACGGTGAACCAGTATGAGTAGCTTGACGTCATTTTCATAAAAAAACGGAAATTTAAAAGAAGGAGCCCAAGAACACATAGCAAGACAAGGCAATAAGGCTGTACATACCTCGAGGAGAACATTGTAGGTCAAATGGCGACAATTGCAACTCTATTTAACTCTTTAGTCTCATCCATCCCTTCTGTGGTTCAGGCTTTTTAAAACATCCTCTGTCTTTTTTTTTTAATCAGCTCTGTGGCCTTCATCCTCCTACCCCCCCCCCCCCCCCCCCCCATGTCACAGACTCCCCCCCCCCCCCCCCCCCCCCCCCCCCCCCCCCCCCCCCCCCCCCCCCCCCCCCCCCCCCCCCCCCCCCCCCCCCCCCCCCCCCCCCCCCCCCCCCCCCCCCCCCCCCCCCCCCCCCCCCCCCCCCCCCCCCCCCCCCCACCCCACCCCACTCTGTTTGGAGTGTACTGTTAAGTGTGTACAATCATGCAAATGCCAATACGCATAGAAATATATTCAAGTACTAAAATAGAAACATACATACACATTTACATACTTATGTACCTACATTACGTAGCCTACGTAGGTGCATACGGTGCATACATAGACATACATACATACACGCATACATACGTAATACATACAAGGTACGTACGTACGCACTTACATGCATGCATGCATGCATACATACATACATACATACATACATACATACATACATACATACATACATACATACACCATACATACATACATACATACATACATACGTACATACATACGTACATACATACATACGTACGTACGTACATACATACATACATACATACATACATACATACATACATACATACATACATACGTCATACATACATACATACATACATACATACATACATACATACATACATACATACATACATACATACGTCATACATACATACATACATACATGCATACATGCATACATGCATACATACATACATACATACATACAAACATGTGAGCGTGCAGCCCAATGTCGAACATGAAGATGCAGCCGTACACTGGGCATGCGACAGCAGAGTCTGCGTCAGTTTTCCTGTCCTTGCGGATCTGGTGCTTTTGGTCCAGACCTTTTAGGTGCCCCTGCTAAAAGACCTGAATTCCTTTGTGGATAGCAAGTCTCCAGGCAGCAGGTCGGAATTGTGAAATATTGCAGGCCCCAGGAATGATTTGGAAGGTCTAAGAAGCGTTTCCGCGGCTGACTAGTATTTCTTTCGTCAGATGTTAGCTGAGAGATGAAGACAAGTGTTGGAAGCCAAGTGTCTTGTATCCTGATCACAGGTCCAACCTTCCGGAATCGTGGCTTCCTGATGAGTGCTTTAACGCCTGACAAGTAGGCCCTATAAAAGCATTTCTGTGCTGGAGATCCTCTCTTTCCGGGAGATGCCGATCCTCGCCTCATATTTTTTTTATCAATGTTGATTTGAATCCTTGCTGCCCAACTCAGGGACATTGGTGCCTTCTCAAATTGCTCTTGCTTGTAGTTGCAGAGATCATTTTGAAGTTGTCCTTCTCTTCGGCCTCTTCCTTTAGATATCTAATCGGCTCCTTCTTTTTCTTCTTGTTCTTGGTCTTCAACTTGTTGTTGTTGTTGTTGTTGTTGTTGTTGTTGTTGTTGCTGTGTTGTTGTTGTTGTCGTCCGTCGTCGTCGTTAATGTTTGTTGTTTGTTGTTGTTGCTGTTCTTCTCTCTTCTTCTTCTTATTTCTTCTTCTTCTTGTTCTTCTTCTTGTCTTGTCCTCCTCCTCCTCCTCCTCCTCCTCCTCCTCCTCCTCCCTCCTTCTCCTTCTCTCCTCCCCGTCCTCTTCTTCTTCTTCTTCTTCTTCTCTTCTCTTCTTCTTCTTCTTCTTCTTCTTCTTCTTCTTCTCCTCCTCCTCCTCCTCCTTCTGCCCCTCCTCCTCCTCTCTAATCATCAGAATGTAGTGTCAGACACACTCGTCGCTGAACAATGCTTTTGGATGTCGTCTGCAGAGTATGCAGTCACCCCTTTTTTTATCTTCTTTTGTCTTCTTAGCACCGGTTCTGCATATTGCCCTTGATTCCTGTTTTCGGTCTTGTTTCTTCTTTTTTTTGCTTCCCTTTCATTTTTGTGTTTTCTCCTCTTACTCCTCCTCTTCTCGTTTTCCTCTCCATCTTTTCGTTTTCCATCTTTTCATTTTCCTTCTTTTCGTCTTCTGCAGTTTTGCAGTGCTCTTCTTTTTTCCGATATATTGTCGCCCATGTTCTTGTTGTGAATACTTCCTGCTGAACATCAACGTGCATTCTCCAGGAGCTTTGTGCACGTACATGCAGAGATTATTTTGATATTTTAGTTATCCTTCTCTGCTGTCTCTTCTTCTTTTAGATTGGAGATCTGACAGGGGCAATGGTCTTCTTCTTCTCTTCTTCTTCTTCTTTTCTTCTTCTTCTTCTTCTTCTTCTTCTTCTCCTTAGTCGGTCGTCGTCGTCGTCGTCGTCGTCTCTCTTCTTCTTCTTCTTCTTCTTCTCCCTAGTCGTCTTCGTCGTCTCCTTCGTCCTCCTCGTCCTCCTCTTCTTCCCCTCTTCTCTTCCTGTTCTTCTATTGTCCTTGTCTACTCCTCCTCCCTCCTCCCCCCTCCTCTTCCCTTCCCCTCCTCCCTCTCTGTCTTTCTTCTTCTTCTTCGTTACTCCTTTCTTTTTCTTCTTCCTGGTCTCTCTTCTAACTCCTCGTCGTCCCTTCGTTCCGTCCTCGTCGTTGTCTTCTTTCTTCTTCTTCTTCTATTGTCCTCCTCTCCTTCCCTTCCTCCTCTCTCTTTTTTTCTTTTTTTCTTCTTCTTCTTCCTCTTACTTCTCCTTTCTCCTCTTCTTTTCTCTTCTTCTTCTTCTTTCTTCTTCTTCTCTTCTTCCTTCTTCTTCTTCTCCTCCTTCTCCTCCTCCTCCTCCTCCTCCTTCTTGTCTGTAATTGTCATGATGGAGTGTCAGGCAGTCTCAGCAGAATCCTTCTTTAGATTGTCGCCTGCAGAGTGTATAGACCCCCATGTTCCTCTTTTGCTTCTTCTTCACACAGTCCCTCCATATTGCCCTTTATTCTTGCTCTTGCTTCACCTTTTTTTTCTTCCTCCATTCTCAACCTCTCCCTCCCTGTCTGTCTGTCTGTCTGTCTGTCTGTCCTGTCTCTCCTGTCTTCTCTCACTCTCCTCTCTCTCTCTCTCTCTCTCTCCTCTCTCTCTCTCTCTCTCTCTCTCTCTTTTGTCTTTTTCTGTGAGTGCTCTTGGTTTTTCAGGCATATTCTCGTGTGCGATCTTGTGAATCCTTTCTGCTAAACACAGGGACACTGCTGCCTTCTCGGCGACCTCTTGTGTGTAGTCACAGAGATCATTTTGACGTGTTATCTTTTCTCCGCAGCCTCATCAATTAGATATCACCAACGGGGGGGGGTGGGGCATCTTCTTCTTCTTCTTCTTTCCTCCTCTTCTCCTCCTCCTCCTCGTTCCTCCTCCTCCTCTTCCTCCCTCCTCCTCCTCCTCTTTCTTCTTCTTTCTTCTCTTCTCCCTACCCTCCTCCTCCTTCTTCTTCTTTCCTCCTCTTTCTCCGCCTCCTCCTCCTCCTCCTCCTTCTTCTTCTTCTGCTTCTTCTTCTTCTTCTTCCTCCCTGCCCCTTCTCCTCCTCCTCCTTCTTCTTCTGCTTCTTCTCTCCCTACCCCTCCTCCTCCTTGCTTCTTCTTCTGCTTTCTTCTTCTCCCTACCCCTCCTCCTCCTTCTTCTTCTGCTTCTTCTTTCTCCCACCCCTCCTCCTCCTCCTCCTCTCTAATTGTCATGATGTAGTGTCAGACACTCTTATTGCTGAACAGTCCTGTTGGGATGTCATCTGCAGAATATACACACACCCCCTTTTTTTTCTTTTGTCTCCTTGGCACCGGTTCCGCATATTGCCCTTCATTCTTGCTAACATGTTGTTTTCTTCTTTTGCGTCCCTTTCCATCAAATGATTTTTCTCTCTCTGCAGTGCTCTTCTTCTTCCCGTTTTTTCTCCATCTTGTGCTTTTCCTTCACTTTGTCTTATCTTTTGCTGTGAGTGCTTGCTCTTGGTTTTTAGATATATTCTCGCCTGTGTTGTTGTTGTGAACACTTCCTTCAGGACACAGAGTACCTTCCCGAGGAGCTCTTGTACGAAGTTGCGGAGATTATTTGATATGTTATCGCTCTCTGCTGTCCCTTCTTTCTTTTAGAGATCTGACAGGGGCCTTCTTCTTCTTCTTTTCTTGTTCTTCTTGTTCTCTTCTTGTTGTTCTTGTTGTTCTTGTTGTTGTTGGTGTTGTTGTTCTCTTCTTCTTCTACTACTACTACTACTACTACTACTACTACTACTACTACTACTACTGCTACTTCTTCTTCTCTTCTGCTTCCTCCACATCGTCAACCTCCTCCTCTCCTTCTCCTCCTCTCCTCCTCGTCTTCTTCTTCTCCTCCTCCTCCTCCTCCACCTCCTCCTCCTCCTCCTCCTTCGTCTCTTCTTCTTTTCTTCCTCCTCTCGTTTTCCCTTCCTCCTCCTCCTCCTCCTCCTCCTTCTTGTCTGTAATTTGTCATGCTGTAGTGTCACTCCGTCTCAGCAGGACCCACCTTTGGATTGTGGCCTGCCAAAGCATGTAGACATCCATTTCTTCTTTTGTCTTCTTCACACACTTGCCACCATATTGCCTTTTATTCTTGCTCTCGGGTTTCTTCCTTCTCTCTCCCTTTTGCTTCCTTTTCGTCTTTTCTTTCTCTATCTTTCTCTTTCTCTCTCCTCCTCCTCCTCCCGTTTTTTTTTTTTTCTCTCCGTTCTGTCTGTCTGTCTGTCTGTCTGTCTCTCTCTCTCTCTCTCTCTCTCCTCTCTCTCTCTCTCTCATCCTCTCTCTCTCTCTCTCTCTCTCTCTCTGTTTTTAGCTGTGCGTGCTCTTGGTTCTCAGCCATATTCTCGCCTGTGTTCTTGTTATGAATACTTCCTGCTGAACACAGGGACACGGTTTGTCTTCTCGAGAAGCTCTTGTATGTAGTTACAGAGATTACGTTGATATGTAATCCTTCTCTGCCGCCTTATCGACTCGAAATTACCGAAGGGTGTTCGGGTCGTGCTGTTTGTCATTGTTATTGTTGTTGTTGTTGTGGTTGTTGCTGTTGTTTGTTTGTTGTTTCTTGTTTCTTCTTCTTCTTCTTCTCCTTCTTCTTCTTCTTCTTCTTCTTCTTCCTCCTCCCCCCCCTCCCCCCCTTCCTGATACTAACTAACGTCCTCCTCCTCCTCCTTCTACTCCTTTCCTCATCATCTTCTTCTTCTTCAATCTGAACCATGGCGTGGTCAGCTGTTTGTTTTGTATTGTATATCTGTACACTGATCCCAAGCCTAGGTTATGACCATGGAGCAGACAACACACAGCCTGTGTCACAGCACACTTGTATCAGCCACCGAGGTCAGCACTTTTCCCTGACCGCCCCTCCCTGGGCCGGGAGATCAACTCCCCAGAGCCCCTGCAGGAGGGACTGCTAGTTACATGGGGCAAGGCACGTGTGAACATGGTTCAGTCTGCACGCAGATACGTACAAAAATTTGCTAAAAGTTCTTTGAAAGCAGTCTGTATGAAAGATACAGTGAAGAAGTGTCACTTAAAGGAATGCTCGTGGTGAACATGCTGATCTCAAACACGCTCGGTACCTAGTTGCGAAACCACACTCTGGTCATACATATACCCCCCACACCCACTCACTCACCCATTATCCCGAAAACCTCGGATCTTGTCGTTATATTTTGACACCCACTCATTCCTTTTAGTGCTTTTCCCATTACCACCACCACCACCACACCACAACCCCGCCCAATCCCCGCCCGTCCCCATCTTCCCATCCTACCAATCTGTTGGTCTTCATCCCTGTTCAAACCTGTTGGCCAAACGTTTGATGCGTTGCCACTGGGGGGGGGGGGGGGGGGCAGGGACGACGATGTTTTCCTGTATGTCTCGTCAACGCCTCTCGTTTCATGTGCAGGAGACTCACTAAACAAAAATACACTGCCCTTAAACAACCTAGCCCTGAGGCACGCTGCGGGAACCACCAACACGATACCCCGGCACTTGGGTAAAGCACTTTCTTGCCAAAACTTTCTGCATCTGGGTACTTTTACGCACAGTCCTGACGACAGCAGAACACTGTGACACTTGTTTGTTGATGACTGCGGCGTCCAGCTGCTTTTTTTTTTTTTTAGATAGGGAAAGTGTGTGCTAAGAAGGGGGGGGGGGGGGGGGGGGGGGGGGGGGGAGATGGAGGTTGTAAGGGATGTGTTGGGGAAGAACACTAGTAGAGTCGTTTGCTCAGGCCTGAGAAATGTTGAAAGGAAAGTTTTCAGAGTAGGAATTGGAAGGGGGAGGGGGGGGGGGCACTCTCCTGAGCGTATTGAAGGACGAGGAGATGCAGGTGAGAGCTATATATTTTCTTGATAATGTCTATGCAACGGTTCGTTGTGGTGGGATGTAGAGATGCGAATGGTGTGAGTTAGTTTGGGACTAAAATGTACAAATATTGATGCCTTGCGTGTGTTCACTTGCCTACGTGCAGGTGCATGTAAGTATACACACGTAGATACAGACATATTAATGTAAGTATATGATTGCATGTTAACACACGCACGCGCTCTCTCTCTCTCTCACACACACACACACACACACACACACACACACACACACACACACACACACACACCACACACACACACACACACACACACACACACACACACACACAAATACAATGATATACACACACAAACACACATACCTACCTATCGATTCCATTTACTCTCTCAATCTAGCACGCAACACACACACACACACACACACACACACACACACACACACACACACACACATGCACGCGCGCGCTGGCACACACATTCAAACATGCGCGCGCGAGCGCACACACATTTATACAGAGAGAGAGAGAGAGAGAGAGAGAGAGAGAGAGAGAGAGAGAGGAGAGAGAGAGAGAGAGAGAAGAAAAAACAAATTGAAGACACAAGCAAATATTGCGGAGACAGGCAAACTGATAAAAGTCCGCCCGTAGTCCCCCAGTACCCCAAAGATGCCCCCTGCTCAGACAACAGAAAGCCACTTGGATCAGGTCATGTCGTCCTGACACCAGACGTCCTTCCCCATCATTCCCCTCGCTTTACACGTCACGCCATGGCATTTGTTAACACTCGGGACGTTCAGTATCTTTGGCTTAACACTCCCCTTCCCTGCTCCCCCCCCCCCTTCCCTTCCCCATCCCCTTTTCACCCCCTTATCCACTCCCATTGTTCCAAACCCTAACCCCCCGCCCATCTTCCACATACAAGCCATTTGGCGTATAATTTTTTTTTTTTGTTTTCATCTTTCTTTATGTCGGATGAATTATAAAGGGCTGATAATGTTTTGGTGGATTAGAAAAAAGCCTTGCTGTCGTTGAGCCTCAAACAATTTCTCGCTCTTTTTCCTGTCAGCGTTCCCAAAGAATTGTTGGAGATTGATGCAACTGCAGTTCTTATACGTTTTCTCCTTTATTCTTTTCTGCGTTTCTTGTTCTTTTCGTTCTTCTGCTCCTGCTCATCTTTTCATCTTCTTCCTACCTTCCCTCTGATAGAGTGTCAGATATATTCTCAGAAGAACTGCTGTTTTGGATGCTGCCTGCTGAGTATATAGGCACCGATCATCTCCTAGTACTTTCCCTCTTTTTTGCGTTTTATTCTTTAAGGATCTTGTTTGTAATGTTTCTTCCTTTTCATCTTTTTTTTCTTTTTGCTTCTCCTCCTCCCTTTCTTTTTGTCTTCTGTGTTTCCCTCCCTTTTCTTTCTTTTACCTGCATACTTGCTTTGAATGCTTCTGTTAAACACAAAGCTTCAACTGCATTCTAGGTAGCTCTTGCCCATCGCTGAACAGATACTGTCGATCTGTTGTCTTTCTCTGCTGCCTCATTGGTCAGAGATTTCTCATGATCACAGTCGTCGTTGTCGTTGTCGTCGTCGTCGTCGTCGTCATCATCATCATCATCATCATCATCATCATCATCATCATCATCATCATCATCATCATCATCATCATCATTATCTTCTTCTTCTTCTTCTTCTTCTTCTTCTTCTTCTCCTTCTCTCCTTCTTCTTCTTCTTCTTCTTCCCATTGTCTTTTGCATTAGCAACATTCATTCTATATGATCAATGATGATATTTGTTGTTTATTATCAACAGTTGTGTCAGCATAAGCATGTTCAGTCATCTCCTCGCTCATCATTTTTTTTCCTTGTATCCTCCTCTTTTTCTTCCGTCTCCTCCGCTTTTCCTTTTGTCTTTTTTTCATAGCTTCTTTTTTTTTGTATTATTTTCTGTGCCACCTCAGCGGTGTTTTGATCACGCCACTCCTTCCAGACCCCATCCCCACCCCTCCTGTCCCTAGCCATAACCTGGCTGTGCCCACAGCCCCGGCATCAGGAATCCATAGGGAGCAGGCGATGTCTGTCAAGTCGTCATGAAACAGATAGCCAGAGGAGACACTGCGGTGCTGCCGAGTCTGGGCGCTGGTGTACAGCGTTGCCTGTTCTGATCCTGCATTATACAGGATATCAGTTCTGATCCTGCATTATACAGGATATCAATTCTGATCCTACATTATACAGGATATCAATTCTGATCCTGCATTATACAGGATATCGATTCTGATCCTGCATTATACAGGATATCGATTCTGATCCTACATTATACAGGATATCAATTCTGATCCTACATTATACAGGATATCAATTCTGATCCTACATTATACAGGATATCAATTCTGATCCTGCATTATACAGGATATCAATTCTGATCCTACATTATACAGGATATCAATTCTGATCCTACATTATACAGGATATCAATTCTGATCCACATTATACAGGATATCAATTCTGATCCTACATTATACAGAATATCAATTCTGATCCTGCATTATACAGGATATCAATTCTGATCCTACATTATACAGGATATCCTATATGAACTTCGTACTGACGACAATAACTGCTTTGTCGTGGAGCCAGTGTGAGTGGACTCTCTCTCCGGATGGTGCCACCATATCTGTCCGATGACAGTCCCCATAAATTTTGTCAGTGCGGTGGACCCTGACAGAACTTTGCCAAGAGCATTTTCATGCCTATCAGTGATGATGAGGATGATGAAGATGATGCAATGGATTTCCATTCTGCTCTAAGACCGCGACAGGTCTGTACTCTAAGAGCCAGGTAGTCCAAAACGTAGGAATAGTTGTAGTGTTGGTGAGGATATTTAAGTAACACTCAGAAACGCATCCTTCAGGTGGACGTAACTCAAGGTTGTAGTCACAGTCTTCCAAACTGAGCCCATAGCATATTCAGTTTTTGTAGGAGTTGATTGGAGCAGACGAATCCCACAAACCAAAGGGCTCTGATGATTGATTCTCCACGACATTGCAGCTGGAAGTATGCGTCGCTAACAACTTGGACACCGTGGCTGATCTTATTGGCTCTCCGTCATAGTTCCTCGTGCTAATCAGTTACTGTAGTTAGCATCTGTTCATGAGCGGCACTTACGTAGGAGCTGTCATAAAAGAATCATTTTGCTACCTATCGATCCTGGCAAGTGATAAGACATAAACGTTTATTATTCCGTTCAGGATAAGCAGTAATCTGTTCTGTCACCTTTCCATGCTGTCTGCTATCGAAACGAACTGAATTGCCGCATAGTGACACAGCTTTCAGCCCTGCTCTCGCTGTTTGAGTTTTAGTTCAGTGTCAGACATTTATTTTACAGACATCTATTGTTAATCAAACTTGCAGCCTTCAGAGTAAAACTTCAACATTGTTCCCATTCAAGCTCGTTTTCCCCTTTTCTTTTCTATTCTTTCCATGTACTGTTCCCGGTCTTCCTTTCATCGTTTTTGTTTTTGTTGTCGTTATCGTTGTCGTCGTCGTCGTTGTTGTTGTTGTCGCTGTTGTGGTGGTGGTTGTAGTTTGTCATCGTTATCGTGGTTGTTGTTGTTTTGTTATTTTGTTGCTGTTGTTGTTGTTGTTGATGTTGTTTGTTGTTGTTGTTCTTCTTCTTCTTCTTCTTCTCTTTCCTCCTCCTCTCCTCCTCCTCCTCTCCTCCTCCTCCTCCTCTTCTTCTTCTTCTTCCTTTTCTCCTCTCCTTCCCCTCCTCCCCCTTCTCCTCCCCCTCCCCCTCCTCCTCCTTCTCCTCTTCTTCTTCTTCATCCTCTTCTTCGTTTCGTCCTCCACTTCTCCACCTTCCCCCTCCTCCTCCTCCTCTTCCTTTTTCTTCTTCGATCTGCTCAGTGGCATCAGTCAGCTAGCTATATCTTGCATTCCATGTCAAGACAATGATGCCAAGCCTATTTCATCTCCATGGATCAGGCTGCACACAATTTATGTCACCACGCACTTCTAGGAACCACTCTGGTCACCGCAATGCCCTGACCAACCCATGCTGTGTTGGGAGAACAGTGCTACTGACCCCATGCCGGAAGAACTGCCGGTGACACAAGCAGAGACGCGAGTGACCATGATTGCGATCTGTACACAAACGTGTGTGTGTGTGTGTGTGTGTGTGTGTGTGTGTGTGTGTGTGTGTGTGTGTGTGTGTGTGTGTGTGTGTCTGTCTGTCTGTCTGTCTGTCGGCAGATTGCACCATGGTCATTCAGTTGTGCCTTGATCCATGCAGTCGAATGTATCTCTGGACAAGAGGTCAGTTGGATGGTTCTCCCAGGACAGGGGAGCTTGGTATGGACAATGTACTAACTAGTTTGTGGTAGCGGAAGTGTGTAGGATGGTCCACTAGAATAAATTGGGTCTGCCATTAATGTACTGAATTCAAAATCAGGCAAACTGACAAACGGGACAAAATGGATAACAAAATGATCAAGATGGTGGAGAAGGAAGAGGAGAAGGAGGAGGAGGACCAGAAGAAGAAGAAGAAGAAAGAAGAAGAAGAAAGAAGAAGAAGAAGATGATGATGATGATGATGATGATGATGATGATGATGATGACGATAACGACGACGACGACGATGATGATGACGATGTTGATGATGATGATGATGATGATGTTGTGATGATGATGATGATGATGATGATGATGATGATGATGATGATGATGGTGATGATGATGATGATGATGATGAAGAACCCAGTGAGATCTCTGGAGGATAAGGCAACAGAGAAGGGTAACATATCTTCAAATCTGAGCGATTACAAGCAAGGGCTACTCAGGAAGGCACTTGGGTCTCTGTTCTGCAGAAAGTTTTCAAAAACAAGAAACACAGCTGAGGACATCTCCTAACACCAAGAGCATTCAGAATGCCAGACAGGGAGTGGATAAGATGAAGGTAAAGGGGAGGGAGAGGAGAGCAAGAATAACAAACAAACAAAACAAACAAATCAGGACTGAAAGGTGATAGGGAGGAAGTGTGTGAAAAAGACAAAAGAGGGATTGGGTGTCCATATACTCAGGAGACGAATCCAAATAACGGTTCAGCTGAGAATTTATCCAGCACTTCATCGTGACAATCACAGAGGAGATGGAGGAGGAGGAAGATGAAGAGAAGAAGGAGCAAAAGAAGAGGAGCAAAAGAAGAAGAAGAACGAACGAACGAATGAAAAGAAGAACAAGATACACAGAAAAGACTACAAGATGAAGGAGAAAGAAAGTAGTGAAATCAATTTCGGAAGATTCTTGTGGGGAAAACACTTCAACATGAAAGAAGACTTAGGAAATGATTAGTACTGGCAAGAGAAAAAAAAAGGAAAAATTCTGATGAAAAAAAAGCGCACTTCCAACATGTACTGAACAACAATTACGCCTTCAAAATATCCAAATATCACCAACCTCTTCCCCCTTCTCTCTCTCCCTCATCTCATGTAAGAACAGCTGAAAACAACCAAAACAAATTTCAAACTACACGGTAGGGGTGAGTGTTTAGCCACCGCTAAACGTCTCGAGTGTTGCACTAAATGTCATAGTGTGACGTGCAGAAGCTGGGGAAATGATGGGAAAGACGGCGGTTGCCATAGCAGCATGACGTGACGTGACGAAGTGGCGTTTTGTTTGTCTGGCCAGGGGCATCTGTGGGGCGTTGTGAGGATTGGTGGTGGACGTCTGTTTGTGTGTCTTGTCAGGGTCCTGGTTCCTTAGCTTTTGCGCGTCTGAGTGTTATTCTACCTGTGTGTGTGTGTGTGTGTGTGTGTGTGTGTGTGTGTGTGTGTGCATACGTGTGAGCGGATACGTGTGAGTCTGAGTAAACATTCTTAAATAGATATGCTTCTCCTGTTTTGGACTCCATTCTTTTCAGTCCTTATTCTCCCTAATTGTTTC
>JADBJO010000317.1:402988-417988 GCA_016801955.1 Conus betulinus | reverse complement strand
AAAGAAGAAGGAAAGAAAAGAAGAAGAAGAGAAGAAAAAAAGGAGAACAAGAAGAAGAAAGAAAAGAAGAAGAGAGAAGAAGAAGAAGAAGAAGGAAAGAAGATTGAGGAAGAAGAAGAAGAAGAAGAAGAGAAGAGAAGAAAAGCAAGAAAGATGGAAGAAGAGGAAGAAGGAGAAGAAGAGAAGAAGAAGAAGAAAGAGAAGAAGGAAGAAGAAGAAGAAGAGGAGGAGGGGCAAGAAGGTGAAAGAAGCCGAAAGAATCAAAGAGAGACGAGGAAAAGGAAAGAAGAAAAGGAGAGGCAAGGAAAAAAGAGGAGGAAGAGGAAGGAGAGAAAGAAGAAGGAGGAGGAGAAGGGAGAGAAGAAGCAGAAGAGAAGAAGAACAGAAGAAAGAAGAAGGAAGGAAAAAGAGGAAGAGAGAATCAAGGAAAGCGAAGGAGACAAAAGAAGAAGAAGAAGAAATGAAGAAGAAGGAAGAAAGAAGAAGAGAAGAAGAAGAAGAAGAGAAGAAGAAGAGGGAAGAAGAAGAACCGAAGAAGAAGCAAGAAGAAGAAGAAGAAAGAAAAGAAGAAGAAGAGCAGAAGGAATAAGAAGAAAGAAGAAAGAGAAGAAAGAAGAAGAAGAAAGAGACAAACAAGAAACAAGGATGAAAGGATATAGGAACAACAAGAAAAAAAAGGAAAGAAAGAAGGAAGACACAGAGAGAAGAAAATCTGAAAAAAAAATAACATAATGAAAAGAATGTAGAAGAACGTTTCGTCTGGGGTTTGCAGATTTGATCCACAGTAGCTGTTTGACGGTAAAGTCCGAAATCAGATCAAAAAGAAACCGTGGGTCCAGGACTGAGAGTTGTAATACTATGTGGCATAGTATGGGATTTCGATTGCAGAGCGTACAGACAAGTAAGAAGGGATCTGTTGAAAATTCCCATTTTGAAAAAGTCAGCAAACTGTGTTTGTTTTAAGTACATGCTAGCATTGACAAGAAAATCAAAACGGATGCTGTTATGAGGGTACTTGCTGCAGTTGTTGCATGAACGCGTTTGATGAACTGCGATTTCGCTTATCAAAAAGAAAAGCGGACTATGCTGTCTACCAGAGTAGATGACTAGGACAAAATTAGAAGGAAGTAAGAAAGTAGCGGCAGAAGAAGAGGGCAAGGAAAAAAGAAGCAAGGAGAGAGAGGAAAAATAAGATTAAAAAGCGAGAGGATAGACATCAGATGAATGAAAAGGACAGCAATGAGAAGAAGGACAGTGGTGAGCAATGAGAAGAGAACGCGGTGGAAGAAAAAAATGAGGTGAAGCAGAGGCGGAGGATAAGGGGGGGGTGGAAAAGAGAAAAAGAAAGAAAGAAAGGAAAAATAAGAAGGGGAGGAGGGGAGGAGGAGGAGGAAGAAGAAGGAAGAAGACGAAGAGACGAAGGAGAGAAGGATAAGAAAGAAGGAAAGAAAGGGAGACAATGGGAGAGAAAAAAGGAGGGAGGGGTAAGGAAAGAGGAAGAAATGTAAGAAGAACGACGGAGAGGGAGAAGAGGAGGAATAGGGGAGGGGGGGCGGAGGGGGGGGAAGGGGGAAGAGGGAGGGAAGGAAGAGGGGAGAAAGGTGAAGAGGGAGGGGCGAGGAGGAAGAGGGGAAGGAAGAAAAGGAATAAGAGAAGAAATAAGAAGAAGAAAGGAAGAGAAAGAAGAAAAAAGGAGGGGAAGAGAGGAAGGGGGAAAGAAGGGGGGAAAAGAAGAAGACGAACGAGGGGGAAGGAAAGGAGCAGAGGAAGAGAAAGAGGGGGGAGGAAGGGAGAAGAAGAATAGGGGGGAAAGAAGGAAGAGGGGAGGAGGGAGGCAGGAAAAGTAAAGAAGCCGAAAAGTATAAGGGTGAGGGGGGAGGATGAAAGGAAGGGGGAGGGAGGGGGGTAGGAGGAGGAGGAGGAGAGGAAGAAAGAAGGAAGAAGACGACGAAGAAGAAAAGAAGAAGAAGGAGAGAAGAAGAAGAAGAAGGAGAAGAAGGAAAGAAGGAGAAGAGGGGAACGGAAAGAAGAAAAGAAGGCGGAAGTCGTTGTCTAATGGTAGTAGTAGGAGATAAGTAGTAGAGTACTGTAGTACAATAGTAGTAGAGTAGCTGTTGTTGTTGTAGCAGTAGTAGTAGAGAAGTAGTAGTGGAGCTGGTGGTGGCGGTGGGTGACAGTTGCAGTAGCGGAAGCAGCAACAGCAGCAGTAGTAGTAGTAGTAGTAATAGGAATAGTCGTCGTCGCTGTCTTCATAGTAGTAGTAGTAGTAGTAGTAGTAGTAGTAGTAGCAGTAGTAGTAGGAGTAGTAGTTAGTATAGTAGTAGTAGCAGCAGCAGCAGCAGCATTAGTAGTTGCAGTAGCAATACTAGTAGTAGTAATAGTTGCTGTTTGTTGTAGTAGTAGTAGTAGTGGGAAGTAGTGGTGGTGTGGTGGTGGTTGAGGCGGTGGTGGAGGAAGAAGAAGAAGAGAAGAAGAAGAAGAAGAAGAAGAGAAGAAGAAGAAGAAGGAGGAGGAGGGAGGAGGAGGAGGAGAGAGGAGGAGGAGGAGGGGGAGAAGAAGAAGAAGAGGAGAAGAAGAAGGAGGAGGAGGAAAAGGATCAGAAGTAAAAGAGGAACAACAACAACAACAGCAACAGCAGCAGCAGCAGCAACGAAATCCACAACAAAGGTTGAAAATGAACAGAAAGAAGACAAGGAATAAGAGAAGTAAGAAGGGGAAGAAAAAGAAAAGGGAACAGAAGTGAAAGAGCGCGATAAATGTGTTAATGTGGGAGATGCAAGTTTGATCCACACATAAATGTTTAGGGATAAAATATGTAAATTAAAAGAAACAGAGGGCACAAGAACGAAAGCTGCAATAGTGTGCGACATTGAATTGACTTTGACTGCAGACAGCATGGACAAGAAAGATAATTACTGTCTGCTGTACATCTATGCCAAAGCGTTCCTAAAATGTGTTTATGCATTACCTGCTAGCACTGATAGGAATCAAAGTAATACTCTCAAACCTACTACCTGTGTGAACCTTGTTCACTTTGTAATGAAAAGCACAACATATTATGGACAAGGAAAGTACAATCATACGACAGAAGGCTAATTTTAACAAAAAACAAACGAAGAAGAAATGAGAGGAAAAGAAAGAAACAGAAAAGAGAGAAACGGCGATAATGATTAATAAAAAAAAAAAGATTATAACTGGAAAGCAAGCGCGGAAACACACAACTGACAATGACGACAAAAAAAAATTATGACAATGGTGTCGACAATGTGGAGAGGAAAATGTGGACAATGCATGAGACTGAGGGTTGAAAAAGGGGAGAGAAAAAAAAAAAGAAAAGAAAAGTAGAGAAAAGAAGGAGAAATGAAGAAGAAACAGACGAGAAAAAAAAAAAAAAAGCTGAGGGTGCAAAGGAAAATGAATGGCCATTTAAGATCTCTAAAGGATGGGACAGCAGAGAAGGATGACATATCAAAAATGAGTGTGCCACTACAGACAAGAGCTCCTCAAGCGGGCACCAGTGCCTCTGTATTCAGCGGGAAGTATTCACAACACGAACACAAGCGCGAATATGTCCAAACACCAAGAGCACTCACAACAAAAGACAGAACGAAGACAGGGGGGAAACAGAAAATGGAGAGAAAGGGAAGAGGAAAATCAAGTGAAGAAGACAGAAAGGAAGATTAAAAAAAAAAAAAAAAAAAAGAAAGAAACCAAGACTCAAACTAAGAACGTAAGGCAAAGAAAAGGAAAAAGTGTGACAAAGCGAAAAGAGAACATGGCTGTATACGTACTCAGCAGGCGACATTCAAAGTGAGAGTTCTGTTGAGATTGTGTCTAACACTACAATCACGACAAATATGAGAAGAAGAAGAAGAAGAAGAAGAAGAAGAAGAAGAAGAAGAAGAAGAAGAAGAAGAAGAAGAAGGGAGAATGAGAAAGGGGAGGGAGGAGGAAGGAGGGGAATGTGGAAGTGGAAGAGGAGGAGGAGGAAGAGAGGGAGGAGGAGGAGGAGGAGGAGAGAGGAGAAGAAGAAGAAGAAGAAGAAGAAGAAAGAAGAAGAAGAAGAAGGGGAGAATGAGAAAGGGGAGGAGGAGGAAGAGGAGGAGGAGGAGGAGGAGGAGGAGGAGGAGGAAGAGGAGGTGAAGGAGGAGGAGGCATTGGAGGAGAACAACAAAAATAACAATAACAAAGCAAAAGAAAAACGAATGTACCGATGAGAACAATGAACATCTGTGGAACCACATGCAAGAACCCTTTGAGAAAATAACTTGGTCTCTGTATTCAGCAGAACTGATCAAAACAGGCACACACGTGAGGTTTTTTGTTTCAGTTTCATCAAGGAGGTGTCACTGCGTGCGGACTAGTCCATATACGCTGCACCACATGGGCTAAGTTTTGAGACCACACTGCACATGATTTAAAGTTGGATACATGAATTAATGACGAGAGATCAGAGAATGTAAGAAGAGGGTGTCGTTGTTACCACTTATGTAGATGTCTGACCTAGACGTTAGCCCAATGTGGCCGGCCAGAGCTTGGGTATGTCATTATTATCATTGTATGTGTGTGTGTGGTGAGTGTTAGGATAAACAAACACAAAGAACACTCACAATAAAAGACAAAAAGAAAGAGAGAGAGAGAGAGAGAGAGAGAGAGAGAGAGAGAGAGAGAGAGGAGAGACGGAGAGAGACAGAGAGAGAGAGGGGAGAGAGATAGAGAGAGAGAGATAAAATGGGGAAAATGGGAGGACGAAACGCAAGAGCAAGACTAGGAAAGAGTGAGAAGAAGAAGAAGAAGAAGAAAAGAAGAAGAAGAAGAAGAAGAAGAAGAAGAAGAAGAAGAAAAAGAAAAGAGAAGAAGAAACAAAATGCAAACGAAGAATGAACGGCAATAGAAAATAATAGTGTATGGAAGACAGAAGAATTGAGTGTCAATATAAACAACAAGTGACATCCACAATGAAAGTTTGGCTGAGAATATGTCTGACCCTACCTCATGCCACTCACATCAGAGAGGAAAGGAGGCGTAGGAGGATGTGAAGAGAAGGAGGAGCAGAAGGAGGGAAAAAGAGAGACAGACTGGCAGACAGACAGACACAGAGAGAGGGGACAGAAAGGATAAAGGAAAAATGAGAAAGCAGTTAGATGAATTTCAAGTATTCTTGGAAAGAGACTTCAAACTGAACAAAAAACCGCTGGGAATGGCATAGAACTGACAGGAAAATATAGCGAGACAATTATAAGAAAAACAGATCAAAACTGAGAGAAAAACGAGCAACTTTATCTACTCATCACCGGTTTAACACCTCCATCTCCAACCCCGTTCTCTTTCCTCCCCAGGCCCCGTGTCTCTTCTTCTTTCTTTTAGTGTCCATAATCATCTTGTTGATTAATCTGACACTTTTTGTGTGTATGACTATTTTTTTTTTATCCCGCCATGAAGGCAGCCATACTCCAACTTCGGGAAGGTGCATGCTGTGTGTAACGTGTCATCCATACCAACGGCCAAACTGGCCTTCTCTTCCCAAAGTTGGTGATGGGATTTTACGTGTGTGCAAGATGTGCGCGCGTTCACACACGGGACTTCGGTTTATAGTCTCATTCGAAGGACTGTGTGGGGAATGGAGTCAGAACCAATGTTAACTCCGAGGGAAATATCCCCTTGTGCCGAAACGGCCCAGCGGAGATGCGAACCCGCAACCCCAAGACTACGAGTCCGATGCTCTACCAACTACTGAGCTATTCCGGCCCCCTTGATATGTCTCCTTCAACAAAGGCTAAAAGAGCAGAAAACGACAACATTCAACTTGAAGCTAAACGGCAGTACCGAGTGTTGAGCTCAAATCTAACGTCCCGAGTGGTGGATGACAGTCATGACTTGGTGTGCAGAAGCTAGGGGAATGATAAGAATGACGTCGGTTGCCATAGCAGCGTGATGACGCGACCAAAAGTGGCTTTCTGTTGTCGGAGACGGGACATCTTTGAAGCCTCGGGGGACTACTGACAGACTTTCATCTGTTTGCCTGCGTCCCCAGTGTTCTGATTGCCTAAGTCTGCTTTTCTGCTTGGTTTTGTCTGTCTTCTCTGTCTGTCTCTCTCTGTCTCTCTTTATTGTCTATCTGTCTATCTGTCTCTCTCTCTCTCTCTCTCTCTCTCTCTCTCTCTCTCTCTCTCTCTCTCTCTCAGTGCGCATGGATGTGTACGCGCATGCGTGCGTTCATGCGTGTGTGTGTGTGTGTGTGTGTGTGTGTGTGTGTGTGTGTGTGTGTGTGTGTGTGTGTGTGTGTGTGTGTGTGTGTGTGTGTGTGTGTGTGTGTGTGTGTGTGTGTTTGTGTGCGTGTGTGCGTGTGTGTGTGTGTGTGTGTGTGTGTGTGTGTGTGTGTGTTTCTTGTTGTTTTCGTTGTTGAGTATGTGCGTGTATGTACAATTCTGTAAGTGCGCGCATGCACAACTGTCAATGAATAAGTATGTCTGTCTGTGTATGTCAGTGTGTCTGTCTGTTTGTCTATCTCTTCGTATTTTCTTTTTACACAGCCTAGCTGTGTGCTTGTATAAGAAAACATTTAGGTTTCCTACCATATGAGAAAACCAAATCTTCTAGCTAAAACATTGATTAGTTATTTTAATAATGGTGTGTGTGTGAGCGCGCGCGCGCGCGTGCGTGCGTGCGTGTGTGTGTGTGTGTGTGTGTGTGTGTGTGTGGTGTGTGTGTATGTGTGTGTGTGTGTGCCCCTACGCACGCGCGCGTGTGTGCGTGTGTGTACGCGCGCGCGCGTGCGTTGTGTGTGTGTGTGTGTGTGTGTGTGTGTGTGTGTGTGTGTGTGTGTGTGTGTGTGTGTGTGTGTTTGTGTGTTTGTGAGTGTGCGTACATGTGTGTGTGCGTGTGCGTGTGCATGCCCATGTGTGTGTGTGTGTGTGTGTGTGTGTGTGTGTGTGTGTGTGTGTGTGTGTGTGTGTGTGTGTGTGTACTCGTGTGCGCGCAAACGCAAAAGACATACCTAAGCTGACATGTCTCTGTCAGGATATGCTCAACAACGTGGATCTGCACAGTTGCCAGTGAACGCACGCAAGACATCGATGTGCGTATACATCTGTCACAAAGCAACACCACCGACACCCATTTCCCACCACAACTGGACCATTCTCCAGGCATCATCAAGACCCCAAACATCTCACATCTGCTTCTCTTCCTCCACCAATGGGCTTAGGAAAGAACCCCCTCACACTTTCCCTTCTGAAAACATTCCTTTCAAGAGCTCTCAGTTCTCAGCAAACAACGGCACCTCCACCTTTTCCCCAACTATCCCACAAACTCCCATCTCCTCAGCCCTCCTTTCCTCACAGACACACACACACACACACACACACACACGTACACACACACACACACACACACACACACACACACACACACACACACACACACACACACACACACACACACACACACACACGCACGCACGCACACATGCACACTCACACACACACACACACACACACACACACACACACACACACACACACACACACACACACACACACAAAGACCACGCGCATTCTGGAGGCAGCATTTTTTTTCTGTTACAGAGCTCTGTCGCCTTCTACCATTTTCAGCGCATGGCATAAGGATGCATGCAAGGAGTCCTAGCGGGAAAGTACTCTGACCATGACCTGGGGTACCGTGTTGTGGTGATCCCGCGGACTGCCTACAGCTGCACATCGTGTGACTGCAGTGCCTATATCTGGACACTGTACACATGACGAGAAGGTTAAACACAGCCGGGAAAAAATATTGTCCATGCTCCCTGAGTCAGTCTGTGAGGCGTCTGTTAAACATGTCTTATAAAGACGAAGATCGAGGGAATGGCTGCAGGAGACGGAAGGGACTGAAAGGACAAGGCAATTGCCAGGGAATTTTTCTTGCGAAAGGGCGTTGATTGATAAGCAGAAGGCGGTCGGGGAGGAGGGCGACGTGTATGATCACTGGCGGGTTTGTGTGAGCAGCAATAAAGCGTTGTGCATGCGCGTCATTTTTATTTTATGAACAGGTATTTCCAGACTGCTTCGAAGTAACTTGTGTTCAGATGATCACGTGTGAGGATTGGGAGGATGCCCGCTCTTCCCCCCCCCCCCCCCCCCCTCTCTCTCTCTCTCTCTCTCTCTCTCTCTCTCTCTCTCTCTCTCTATGTGTTCTTTGATTCCTTCACTACTGGTCCCCTAAGAACAAGGGTTGTCTGATCAAGGCGGTGGCATGACTGGAGGTCCGATGTTTATGATAACACATATTGCTTGTGGTCTGGCATCGCTATAGACACCAATGGGGACAACGGAACCATGGAACAACTAGAAGTAAAGAACAGAGTCATTTCCACCTCATGGTCATGGAGTAAATCCCCTTGCATGACCTTATGAGTCAAGGTAGGATCAGACTTTCTTTTCTTTTTTTTTTGTCAGCACGTATTACAGATAGAGTCTGAATTTTAGTCAGTGTGGATGCTTACATAAAAGAGCCTATGTGCACACGGAGAGATATGTAATTCATGTCGGTGTCTGGCACGTTTACATACCCAAAAATACCAACACGCACCAGTCTGCTTGGAAAGGACCAAGCACCAGCAAACATTCCCCACGTGTCATCTGAAACAATGTGACTGAGGGACTCCCAACCAACACTAGTCACCCTTCAATACATGACCGAGACCAATCATGTGTCTGTCATAATAGGTGCTCTAATTCCAACAACAATAACAACAGCGTTCACAAGAATTCTGTGACACAAGACTGAGGACCACATCTGTCGTAATGGACATTGAAACAACAACAGCAGCCTTGTGACATTAAGGCGAGTGACTTTCCTGGCACACACACACACACACACACACACACACACACACACACACACACACACACACACACACACACACACACACACACACACACACAAGCACGCACGCAAGCACGCACGCACGCACGCACGCACGCACGCACGCACGCACGCACGCACGCACGCACGCACGCACGCACGCACACACACACACACACACACACACACACACACACACACACACACACATTATCCGAAGAACCTCAAGTAGTGTGAGTGAAATATTACAATACAACTCATCAGAGTTCCTAGGTAACACTCTATATTTCTTCACAATGTACACGGTCACGACGGAAGTAATCTATGCCAACTTATAATTATCGTTTCTGGTTACATGTTCTATTCTGTAGGTCTTAAATATTATTCATCATTAAAAGCAACAGACCTACGATTTTTGCTGGTAATTATTTTTCTTGGCATCAAACATTTCGCGCAACTTAATCACATAATGGTTTGTTCCCTAATAGCCATGGATAAGGAATGTTTGTTTTTTTTCATTTTTAAAAAACGTAGCGGAATTCATTTCCCAGCTCTGACAAATTACACCACTGACAAAACTATTTTTCTCTTGTTATGTCACAGAATTTGCCTGTTTGAATTAGTAACCTATGATTCAATGATCTGAACTGCAAAAAATTATGATAGTGATGTTTGAATTGGTAATCTATGATACAATGATCTGAACTGCAAAAAATTATGACAATGATGTTGAATTTTGTAATTTATGATACAATGATCTGAACTGCAAAAAATTATGACAGTGATGTTTGAATTGGTAATCTATGATTCAATGATCTGAACTGCAAAAAATTATGATAGTGATGTTTGAATTGGTAATCTATGATTCAATGATCTGACCTGCAAAAAAATTATGACAGTGATGTTTGAATTGGTAATCTATGATTCAATGATCTGAACTGCAAAAAATGTTGATAGTGACTTTTGTAGTAACACAAACAGATAGTCGTCAGGCTGGAGGACATTTTTGAAAAGCCGATTATTATAGAATAACTCGTTTGTGCTAATTGGATTCGTTCATTGTTAGATTCACTAGTTTTTCAAATGCGCGATTTTTTTTTTTTTAAACCAGTTTTCTGAATAAGTCTCTTCAAAGTGATTGTGCCAAAGCTTAAAAGTCTTAGATTATTCAGTAGTTTTTCTATCGTACTTAAAATGAATGGATTGCTAACCTTGGACCCATGACGACTTATGTCGAAACTAAAGCGGTACACAGTATTGGATAGTGTATTATTATTTTTTTACTGGCTTAAACCAGTTAGAAAGCATTCTACCTTTATCATACACTTCCAGTGATATCTGGTCCACTTCACCATAAATTACATTCGTTGATTTATTTGTATATCTTAAAAAACATTACTTACATGGGAGCTGGAGTTTACAGGCTACTTCACAACCTTACAATAATATAAGGTACAATCTTTCTATCGAATATTTCTTCCTGAATATCCAGTGGCAATCACATCACATTCCCACACTTTCTTCTAAGTACAGACCTGGCTTTCTGGGCGACGTTAAACTTGTTATTGCAATTAAAGTACTATCCAAATACTGAACCCCGAAACAGAAAGATGATGAAGAGGGGAGAAAAAGAACTCATGGAAAATCCTGACTTTGATTTTGATAATGAAAAAGAGGACAACGACAATCACATGGAAAGTCCTGACTTTGATGTTGATAATGACAAAGAGGACAACGACAATCACATGGAAAGTCCTGACTTTGATGTTGGTAATGACAAAGAGGACAACGACAACCACATGGAAAGTCCTGACTTTGATGTTGATAATGACAAAGAGGACAACGACAATCACATGGAAAGTCCTGACTTTGATGTTGGTAATGACAAAGATGGACGACGACATTCACATGGAAAGTCCTGACTTTGATGTTGATAATGACAAAGAGGACGACGACAATCACATGGAAAGTCCTGACTTTGATGTTGATAATGACAAAGAGGACAACGACAATCACATGGAAAGTCCTGACTTTGATGTTGATAATGACAAAGAGGACAACGACAACCACACATGGAAAGTCCTGACTTTGATGTTGATAATGACAAAGGGGACAACGACAACCACATGGAAAGTCCTGACTTTTGATGTTGGTAATGACAAAAGTCCTGAGATGTTGACGACGACAACCAGATGGAAAGTCCTGACTTTGATGTTGGTAATGACAAAGAGGACGACGACAACAATCAGATGGAAAGTCCTGACTTTGATGTTGATAATGACAAAGAGGACGACGACAATCAGATGGAAAGTCCTGACTTTTTGATGTTGAGGACATGACAAAGAGGGACGACGACAATCAGATGGAAAGTCCTGACTTTGATGTTGACAAGAGAGACAACGACAAAGTCCTGACTTTGATGTTGACGAGGACGACGACAATCAGATGGAAAGTCCTGACTTTGATGTTGATAATGACAAGAGAGGACAACGACAATCACATGGAAAGTCCTGACTTTGATGTTGATAATGACAAAGAGGACAGTCGACAATCACATGGAAAGTCCTGACTTTGATGTTGATAATGACAATGACAAACAATCACAGGACATGTTGATAATGACAAGAGGACGACGACAATCACATGGAAAGACACTTTGATCACATGGAAAGTCCTGACTTTGATGTTGATAATGACAAAGAGGACAACGACAATCAATGGAAAGTCCTGACTTTGATGTTGATAATGACAAAGTCCTGAAAGTCCTTTTGATGTTGATAATGACAAAGAGGACAACGACAATCAGATGGAAAGTCCTGACTTTGATGTTGATAATGACAAAGAGGACAACGACAATCACATGGAAAGTCCTGACTTTGATGTTGATAATGACAAAGAGGACAACGACAATCAGATGGAAAAGTCCTGACTTTGATGTTGATAATGACAAAGAGATGACAAAGTCCTGACGACAAATCAGATGGAAAGTCCTGACTTTGATGTTGATAATGAAACTTAGGACAACGACAATCAGATGGAAAGTCTGACTTTGATGTTGATAATGACAAAGAGGACAACGACAATCAGATGGAAAGTCCTGACTTTGATGAGATAATGACAAAGAGGACAACGACAATCAGAATGTTGATAATGAGGAGGAGATGTTGATAAACAAAGATGACAAGACAATCAAGGAGAGAAAACTTAGAGGGAGAAGAGAGAGAGGACGAGAGAGAGGACAGAGAGAAGGAGGAGGAGGGACAAAAGGAGAAGGAAGAAGAGGAGAAGAAGAGGAGGACAAGGAGGTGCGAAGAGAAAAGAAGAAAGAAAGAAAGAAAAAGAAAAAAAAAACCTCTCTAAGAGGGAGATTTCTCACAGAAGACGAACCACAGGCAGAGTTTGAAGAGGATACAACGAGTAGAGCACATGTACCCAAAGGGCAAAAATCTAAAACAAGAGGTCTGCTGAGAATCTGTCCAAGACTTCATCATGGCAACCAGGAATTACACAAAAAGAACAGCAAGGAGAAAAAGAAAGAAAAGAGCGAGGATTGAGAAGAAGAAGAAGAAGAAGAAGAAGAGAAAGAAGAAGAAGAAGAAGAACAAGAAGAAGAAGAAGCAGAAGAAGAACAAGAACAAGAAGAACAAGAAAACAAGAACAAGAAGAACAAGAAGAACAAGAAGAAGAACAACAAGAAGAAGAAGAGAAGAAGAAGAACAAGAAGAACAACAACAAGAAGAAAGTAATCGGATAAAAGAAGAGAAAGGAAAATTGAATAGAGACAAAACTGTGCAAAAGCCTAATGACAACAGAACTTCCTTGCATAATTATCACTAGCCAGCCAGAGCCTCCATATTTACAACTCCTCTCCCGTCACCTCAAAACAAAAACAAAAAAAAAGAGAGAGAGAGAGAGAGAGAGAGAGAGAGAGAGAGAGAGAGAGAGAGAGAGAGAGAGAGAGAGAGAGAGAGAGAGATGTATAATACGAAGCAAAAAGGAGAAAGGACAACCACAGTAGTATTGCAAACAAATCATCAAAAGAAACCAAGGGGAAAAAAAAAAAAAAGAAGAAAAAATGGACAGAAAAGCTGATCCTAATGACGATGGAGCTTCTTCGCATATCATCAAGCAGTCAGAGCCTCCGTTATTACCACTCTCTCCCCTCATCCTAAATCAAAAGCAGAGCAGAGAGAGAGAGAGAGAGAGAGAGAGAGAGAGAGAGAGAGAGAGAGAGAGAGAGAAACATAGCCAACATTAAATGGCGGACGGCGGACGGGTGTTTGGCCAAAACGTCATGGCGCAAACGTCACGAGTGTTGGACTAACGTCATGGCGTGACGTGCAGGAGCTGGGGAGTGATGGGAAGGGCGTGTGTTGTCCCGCGGGACTTGACGTGACGAAGTGGCTTTCTGTTGTCTGCTGATGGGTCTGGCAGAACGTCTGAGACTGTCCGTGGACTTCGCTCTGTTTGCCAGTCTCTTCCCCAGGCCCCTGATTGCCTTCCACGTGGCCTGTCTGTCGGCATGTCAGTTTATGCATCTCTTCTGTCTGCTTGTCTGTCTGTTGTTGCTACACTCCCCACCCCCCCCCCTCCCCTTCCTGGCCCTGTCCCCTGTCTCTGTCTCTGTCTGTCTGTCTGTCTGTCTGTCTGACGCTCACCCATCCCCACTTTCCGACTCCGCTCTCTGTGTTAGTCTCTGTCTATATCTGTTTGACTGCAAGGTCGTCTGTCTGTCTGTCTGTCTGTTTATCTGTCTCTCTGTCTGTCTGTCTGACTTTGTGTCTGTCTCTCTGTCTGTCTGTCTGTCACTCTCTTCCTCCCCCTCTCTCCCTTTCCCACTCCCTCTCTCTCTGTGTGTCTGTCTGCCTGTCTATCTTTCTGTCTGTCCATCTGTCTGTCTGTCCCCCCCCCCTCTCTCTTTCTGGGAGTTTGTGTGTGCATGCGCATATGTGTGTGTGTGTTTGTATGTATGTGTGTGTGTGTGTTATGGTGTGTGTGTGTGTGTGTGTGTGTGTGTGTGTGTGTGTGTGTGTGTGTGTGTGTGTGTGTGTGTGTGTGTGTACACCAGCATGTTGAGAAATGATGAAAGAAGAATTATCTCAACATTGAAACAAAAACTACCAGAGCTCAAGGGAATCTGGCTATCAAGCCAAAAAATCCTCACAATAGAGAATGGAGCCAGGGGTTCAAAATATGCAGGAACATCTGTCTATCATATCATGACACAGGCCTCGACGTTTAGTAAGAAGAGGGCCCTGGTCCTAAATGCAATATCAGAAGCAGCTTCAAGATTTCCGTATGGACCTGGTTGAGGAGGAATGAAAACTGATCTTCCAGTTGACAGTCGAAGTGCATTAGCTGTTTGGGAAAGGTGTCCACCTCAAGGCGGCATGGCCTTAAAGCGTCCGACCATCAAGGGACCGACCATCAAATCGTGCCAGCAAACTAGGACACAATGTGACAGCAGAGGGACCACCAGAAGAAGGACACCCGGAAACGATTGCATACCTGCGTATGGCTCGGCTCTCTTAGAATGTAAGTAGTTATAAGCCAAAGCACTTTTACAATTGGTTTCTGAAGACCTTCTGCTGTCCAGCAGATAATTGCTACAACTGTGTGACAAGATGTTTCTGACAAACTATCTTCCTACTCTTGGCCCCTCCTCCCTCCTTACACTCCAACGTTCCCCCCCCCTCTCTCTCTCTCTCTCTGTCTCTCTCTCGTATCGACAGAATGGGTGCATCAGTGAAACACATCAGTATTCACCACCACTACCACCTCTCTTTCTTCTCGGCATGACACCAACCACCACGTCGGTTACACATGATTTCACGAAATCGTTCTCGAGTTTTAGTAAGTAGAGGACCAAGACAACACCTCGAATACTCCCTCCTCCATCATTACTACCTCCTCCTCCCAATCCCCTTACCACTCAAATGGAGTAACTGTCTGCCTATCTGCAGGCCACCTCATGTACTAACAAAAGGCATTATTGGCCCATTTGTGTCAGAGTCTGCATATTTTTTTTTATCACCGGGTACAATGTTGAAGGGAGGGTGTGGACTCACGCATCTTTCATATATGCCAGAATGTCTCCAAGCCTAGGGAGATGGCTGGTTTAAAATAATGAAAAATGTC
>JADBJO010000317.1:385488-387988 GCA_016801955.1 Conus betulinus | reverse complement strand
GTGTGTGTGTGTGTGTGTGTGTGTGTGTGTGTGTGTGTGTGTGTGTGTGTGTGTGTGTGTGTGTGTGTGTGTGTGTGTGTGTGTGTGTGTGTGTGTGTGTGTGTGTGTGTGTGTGTGTGAGAGAGAGAGAGAGAGAGAGAGAGAGAGAGAGAGAGAGAGAGAGAGAGAGTTTTTTGTTTTTCGTGGAATTTTTTTCCACATTTCCATACGTCCTAGTGCTTTTTCCTTCAGTTCTCGTTTCACACATTTAAGTATTTTTTTTTTTACACATACGAATTTGCTTTCCCTTCAGTTACCATTTAACATTAACAGGTTTTCGTTAACCCTCATTTTTTTTTTTTTTTTTTTTTTTTTTTTTTTTTACACTTACTGATATTCTTTCCTCCTCAGCTCTGGCACTGACATCTATCTATTGCCTTTCCTCCTCTGACATTAGGAATATTTCTTTCCTCCGATACATTCATTACTTGCTTTTCCTCCTTACCCTTCTTTTTTGACATTAAAAATATTCTTTTCTCAGCAATTTTAATGTTTACCTCTGTTGACTTCCATCGTCCTTGAATGTTCATTTTGCCATTAATTTGATTCATACCCATTTTGATATTTATTTGATTTTTTTTCTTCTATTTTCATTTTAACTTTTATTTATATTTCCTTTCCACCTCAGTATTAATTCTAATTTTGTGTTATTTCCTTCCCACGTCATGGTCATTTTGACATTTCTTTGAATTCTTTTCACCTTTTCCTACCTCTTTCACATTCCTTTCGAAAATGGTAAAATGCCCTGTTCTCATCAGTTATGATTTTCACATGTATTCCATTTTCTGTCGTTCCGGTTTCTTGCTTTGATATTAACTTGTTTTTTTTCTCGTCTTCTGGATCTTTTTTTTTTGTCAGTCTTCTATCTTCTATTTAGATTTTATTCTCTCTTCTCCAATTTAGTATGGCTTCATGGTTTTTACGTCACCTAAAACTGAACCATCAGAAGAAGGAATTATCAGAAAAGAGCACTATTCGTTAATTCAAATGAATCGGCATCCGGCACTCTCGTCCGTAAATGAATAAGCTTTATATTGTATGTTCATAAATTAGAGTTTGTCAAGTGTACCGGATAAAAAACAGTCGTGTGAAAGTACCTAGACTCTAATCGACCACAGCGGATTAAATGCTTACTTTCAAAACTGAACGGAGACTGGACAACCAGACAGTGCTGTTGTGTAACGCACCGTATGACAGCACACCACTTCTGACAACACTATTCTGTATTCTGTGTGGCGCATGACCAAATATGATGGTCGCACACCAGTTCTTCTGGCACACATTACCTTGACACACCTCCCCAACAATGAACAATGTGTATCATTTCTTTTTTGTTCTCTTTTTTATTTTTTGCCTCTTTTGAGGTAGTCTGGAGAGAGAATGAAATCATTGGGCAAAAAAATCATCACCATGATTTTTTTTTAATAAAATGGAAGAAAAACATCACATAACCGGCTTTGGTTAAAAAAATTGTTGATAGTGGCATGATTTTTTTTTTTAACAACATGAAAGAAACATCACATAACCGGCTTTGGTTCAAAAATTGTTGATAGTGGTAGGCCCTTTAGCTAATCGCACAAACTGCCCTGTGTAAAATTTCAGGTATTGGTGTGCACCTTACGCTGACGATATCACCGTATCCTTACAGCAGTTTAAGTAAAGCACTTTGTTCTTTGTTTTCGGCGCCTATGTCTGTTTGTCACAAACAAGTGTATTCTATACGTTCATGCACTGAGTGTGCGATCTACCGCACAGAGAGAAAGTTTAAGCTGAAAATACAATATTTGTTATAGAACACAAAAATGCAGCCCCCTTCCTCGCCCAAGCTAGATAAATGAAAGCATCCCATGGCATCACCTGCTTTCGGCGTGCAATGAGAACTGGGTCAGTGTCGGTCCCTGCACAATCCCGGTCACGTCCATTATTATTGTAAAATGGGGGCCGTGCCTTTTTGTACTCCCAGTTCAGGAGTACTTTACAATGGGGACGAAGAAATGCTGTCTGTGTGTCTGTGTGTGTCTGTCCGTCCATTGTCAAAATGTGTTCCACTCGCTGCAGACAAAACTGCTGGACCGATTTTTCTGAAAATTTGCAGATATGTTCATTATGGGTCACGGATGATGTCCGATGTTTTATTTTACCAGAAAAAGCCGTTACTAACAGCTATAAATGATAATTTTTGTGATGCACAGTTTAAGCAATAACGGTTTGTGAACTTAACGGCAACCAGCGTCTGCGAGCTTCTCGGTGGTGCAGTGGTTAGAATCCCGCCTGTCACGCGGGTGACGTGGGTTCATTTCCGCGCCGGGAAGAGCAGCTTTTTTTTTCTCTCTTTTTTTTTTTTTTTTCCTCTTACATACAAAATTTCTCCCACCAAAAGGTGAGAATCAGTGACTGATTGATATATATTTCTTCTTCTTCTTTGTACTACTTACTGGGAATACGTTTATATGCTTTGCGT
>JADBJO010000317.1:372988-380488 GCA_016801955.1 Conus betulinus | reverse complement strand
CCAAGTAGCGTAACTTGAGAACCCTGACTGTAGCGTAGCCGAGACCCACTTCAATGACACCCCGCATGGCAGCATCATGCATCATGAACAGCAACCGCAACAGCAACAGCAACAGCAAATCTGGAAGTACAGGGGCTTCCTCCATATAGTTTCTATTAACTTTCTTTGGTTATGGACTAAGCCAATTGTCAGCTCAGTCAACAAAAACATGGGAAAATACCCAAACCATAACCCATCAACAATCTAATAACCTATTATCTTCCTATCCCTTTAATCTTGCTATACTTTCAGTCCTTCCAGTCAACATCAAAACAATAAGACAATACTAGTCTCCAATCTGAATTCCACCATCAAATAACCTGTAAACAACAAATATTTTAGGAAAGTCTCAGCAGTCTCTCCAGCAGTGCAGAACCCTTGGTATTCTACAACTTCCAACTTTAAAATAAAATATATTTAATATTAAAATCAATTACATATTATCACATTACTAATTGTACAACATGCCCTTCACAAAATTATTCATTCGCACAAATACCAACCCACATACCAACTATTTAACAACTCTTACACTACAATAAAATGTCATATTTTAATTTAACCACATTTAAAACAAAACCAAACCAACAAGAATTTCCTACACTCACCATACTATTCCGTGACAGGACTTGCTCACATTCACAAGATAGTTATCACAGTACTACTACTGCAAAGCAAAATATCTGTGTCAAACACACTTTGGCCAAAAGAATTTACTGTACTACTACAGTAAAGATCCAATGTTTAATCTTTCAACAAATTAGAAATTGATTCCTTCGTTTCCAGTTCAGTTTTTGACTGACACAGGTCTTCAAATTACATATATTTAACCAAAAAAAAATGAATATGACACAAAATTATACTTTCACAAAATCTCCTGTGTCAAACACACATCTTGTTCCTACTCTCGCTAGTAGTAAAGTGTCGTCTGCAAGTCTGACAAACCCTTCCTTCCAGGACCATCCTAATTCATAGGGGGAAAAGCGTTAACCACAATCAACTAATATTACTGAACCAACACAACTTACCACCTACTACACCCTTATGCAAATCTTACACATGGGACAGGCCATTTATCAATTTTCACCGCGGCGAAACTTGCCGACAACTGGAAAATAAAAAATTGGACCTGGAAACGGACCTATCAAAATAAAAACTGGATCAGGACTTTGACCCTGACAACACCCCCTTGCTAAATGAAACTTACAGTTTCATTCACAACCGAGAATCAAACTGAATTGTTCAACTTTCCACAGGAAACGCTCGACTGAGATAGTCAGCTCCCACATTTTCCTTGCCAGGAATCACCTGTACTGTGTAGAAGTAACTTTGTAACAACAAAGCCCACCTCATCAACCGACTGTTGGAGAGTTTTGCTTTCTGCAGGAAAGCAAGAGGTTGATGATCCGTTTGAAGAGTGAAATGTTGTCCGTACAAGTAGGACTCAAACTTCCCAACAGCCCACACAACAGCCAAACATTCCAACTCCACAGTAGCATAATTCTGCTCAGCTTTGGACAGTTTCCGGCTAGCATAATGCACTGGACATAAAACCTCATCTCTTTCTTGTAGCAAAACTGCACCCAACCCAACATTTGAAGCATCAGTTCGTAGAACAAAAGGAGCATCCGGATTTGGTAGAAGTACTACCGGTTCACTGCACAAGTGTTGCTTCATTGTGCGGAATGCTTTCTGACAACTGTCACTCCACAGAATACGATTTGGTTGATTTTTCTTTGTCAGATCAGTCAAAGGAGCTGCCAGAACAGAAAAATTTGGACGAATCGGCGATAATAGCCTGCCAAACCCAAAAATGACCTGACTTCTTTCTTTGTCGTAGGAATTGGAGCACTACGGATCTTCTCAGCTTTGTCCTCTGTTGGTTTCAAAACACCTTGACCAACCTGTGTGACCCAAAAATTCCAATTCTTCAAATCCAATGAAACATTTGGAAGGACGAACAGACAGATTTGCCTCCAGCAACCTTTGAAAGACTGCCTGTAGAGCATCAAGATGTGATTCCCAGGTTTTAGTGGCGATGATGATGTCATCCATGAAATTTTGTACATCAGTTCTTTCCAATGGTTCAAGCAGCCGCCGCATCATCATTCTACTAAAAACTGCAACAGCATTCTGCAACCCAAAAGGCATGACTTTCCACTGAAACTGACCCCGTGGTGTGCAAAATGCAGTTTTTTGCTCTGTCCTCTGGTTTGATTGGAATCTGCCAGTATCCCTTTGATAAATCCAGCTTGGACAGGTATTTGGCCTGGCTCAATTGACTGAACAGATACTCAGTATCTGGAAGTGGCTCAGTATCAAACTCGGTGACACTGTTCAATTTCCGGTAGTCAACACAGAAGCGAACCTTTCCATCCTTCTTTGACACCAAAACTATAGGAGAACTATAGGGAGAACAAGCCGGTTCAATCACCCCAAGCTTTAACATTTCCTCAACTTCCTTGCGAACAACAGTCTGCTTTGAATGAGGCAGCGGGTACTGTTTCACCCTAATAGGAGTAGTTTTCCCAGGAGCTTCAACTCAACTCACCCAAGTCAGTCTGCAAAGGAAGATCAGTCACGACCCTTTCAAAACACTCAGCTACCTGAGTCGCCTGATGCCTCTGTTTATCAGACAATGTCGGACCAAACTGGATGTCCGCCCAAACTCCTCCTCTTTTCCTAGTGAACACATAGGAACCTTCCGGAAATCTTTCCCAAGTCCATCCTCTCCTCCTTCCTCCACACACACTGCAACTTGAACAGCTGAAACCGCCTCCTGTTTCCCTCCATCTGGCCTCTCAACATACTGTTTCAGCAAATTTGCATGATACAGTTTTACCCTGCCTGCCACCCTGACCCTGTAGTCAGCTTCTCCAACTCTCTCCACCACTTCATATGGACCCTGCCAACAGACCTGAAGTTTGTTGTGTTTGGGGGACAACAACAAAGAACTTTGCTTCCAGGTTTGAATGAACGAGGACTAGCTTTTCGTCAAAATATTTGGCATATCGAGCGGTCGCCTTCTTCAAATTTTCCTGAGCCAGTTTTGCAAGTTTCCTCAATGCGATTCCGCAAATCAACAACATATTGTGCAGTAGTTTTGACTTCATCAGCAGCTTCCTCATCAGTCCATGCCTGTCTCAAAACCATGAGTGGCCCTCTGACAGTACGACCGTACAGAAGTTCAAAGGTGAAAATCCAAGACTTTCCTGAGGAGATTCACGGTAAGCGAAAAGAAGAGCAGGAAGAAACCGATCCCAAAGTTTTGGCTGCTCTTGACACAACTTCTTCAGCATTGTTTTTGAGAGTACCATTAAACCTTTCCACCAACCCATTGCACTGTGCATGGTACGGAGTTGTCGTCAGACCTCTGATAGACAAAAGTCGATTTATCTGACTCATAACAGAGCTAGTGAATTGAGTCCCTCTGTCAGTCAACACTTCAGATGGTATGCCCACTCTCGTCCAGATTTCAAACAAAGCCTCGGCCACACGTTCAGCTTCAATACTCTTCAAAGGTACCGCTTCAGGGTAACGAGTAGCATAGTCCACAACTGTCAGTACATAGCGGTTCCCACTTTCAGATGCTGGAATTATAGGACCAACCAAATCAATAGCCACCCTACGAAAAGGAGTGTCAATCAATGGCATTCTGACCAGAGGAACCTTCTTTGTTTTCCCTTTAGGAGTCATTTTCTGACACACATCACAAGAAAGACAGTATCGTCTGACATCAGCACAAATTCCTGGCCAGAAAAACTGCTGCCAGCACCTCTCAAGAGTCTTTTTTTTCGTTCCCAAGTGACCTCCCATCAATGATTCATGAGCAATCCTCATCAAGTCCCGACGGAAACACACAGGTACAACAACCTGTTTGTATGAACCATCTTTTCCAATATACTGTCGGTAGAGTATCCCCTGACTTTCTTCAAACACTACCTGCCCAGATTTTCCAGAGTTTCTAGGTTTTCCCTCCTTTGCCAGATCCCAAAACTTTTCCAAGGTTTTGTCATTCTGTTGAGCCTTCTTCAATTCATCCGGACTCACATTTCCTATCGCTTCAGCAGAAGCTTCAAAGGAACAAATGGCTTTTTCTGTTTCGCTGCCTGAGCCCGAGTCAATACCGACACCGACTTCCCCGCTTTGTACACAGGTACAGACACTTCCTCTCCATCCCGACCAACTGCCTTGTTTCCAATGAGTAAATCTACCACTGGGTTTCCATCAGTACAGCCTTGGTAGTTCCTGTGAAAAATGGAGACTGAATATCTATCCACCCAATAGTAGTTCCTGTCCACTACTGGAATCTGCCAACATGACTTTCAGTGTCTCTCCCGTCAACTGATTCTCAGCCACCAAATCTTTCTTCACCACAAAAAGTTCTGCCCCTGTATCTCTCAAAGCCTCAATTTCCTTTGACCCAACTTTAGCCGTACATCTTGGCACAAAAGGTTTTTTCCGAACAGCCTGACACAATTCATCAACATGACTAGAATCATGTGAACCCAGTCGCATGGTTGTAATGACTGCTTTTATCCCTGATTTTTCCTTTTCTTTTTTCCAAAGAAAACAATCCACTTTTTTATGTCCCCTTTTCTTGCAGTGATGACACATGATTTCCTTGCTGGGTTTTGAAAAACCCAGTTTCTGGCCTACTGAACCCCTTGAACCAGAAGGTAGTCCCACTTTACTAACTTCATTCCTTCCCCTGTGAGCTTCAGAGTATATCTCGGCCAAATCTGCAGCCTCTTGCACAGACTTCGGTTTTCTCTCTCCCGGATGAAAGTTGCCAAATCCGCCGACAAACTCTCCAAAAACTGTTCCATGAGCACTAAATCCAGAAGTTCATCAAAAGTAGCTCTACGTTCTGACAACTGTAGCCACCTTTCCACCCACAACTTCAGTTTTGCCACATAACGCTGGTAAGTCTCTCCTGGTTCTTTCCGAACTCTGCGAAATTTGTGACGATAAGTCTCCGCTGAAATCTGGTAATGCCTTAACAGAGCAGTTTTCAGAACAGTATAACTGTGCACCTCATCCTCCGACAAACCAGTATAAACCTCTCTTGACTTGCCTTTCAACAAAGCGCCCAATCGCACTGCCCAAGTACTCGGCTTCCAATCCTGCAACTTTGCGAGACGTTCGAACTGACAAAGATAGCTATCAATATCATCACCATCTTCAAAAAATGGCATGTCAAGTTTGACCCTCTCAAACTCCTGACTATCCCCATGACTAAATGAAGACGCCTGCATTCTCAGCTGCAGTTCTCGCTCTTTCAAAGCTATCTCGGCTTCAACCTCTTTCTGCCTCAATAATCTGTTTTCACAGTCAGTAACAAACTGAGCAAGTTCTCTGCCAGTTAACCCCATCTGTTCACCCTCCATTCTAAACCTTGCCATAGGACTTCCAAGAATAAACTGATGAGATCTATCCTCAGTAACAGCACCGCGACCACGGCCACGGCCACGACCACTGGAGTAACTTCAGGAGTAGGATAAGCTTCTGCCATCCCAACAACAAATTTTCCAACTCTAAAATAAATGCACAACAGAGAAGGAAAAAAAAAATATATATATATCCTAACAACACTACAAAACCAAGTGTCTTCCCTGCAATACAAATTCAACAACAAATCATCAACTAAAATAACCACAATATACTTTCTGCTAACTAGCAGTAGGCAAAAATAACAGGAACCTCTTGGATCAATATCCCGGACGAGCCCCCATTTTTGTCACAACTCTCCCAACAGTAGTCTAGGGTATTTCAATAAGAGACTGTGCAAAAGTATTCTTCTTCAAGAATTTGGTTTACCTCTAACAGGTAATAGATTTAAAGCATAGAACAGACAATATTTAAACAAACATTCTCACAATTAGGGTGACCACACAAACTTTAAATTTCACAATATTTATTTATCATTAATTTTTTTTTTAGCACCCCACCATAACCAAAATAAACAACCAATACTAGCGACCCGGAGTCGCTCTCATCATAGCCAACAATATAGTCTTAGAGTCCAAAGACCAAAGTTTACTTAGCTAATTTTTTTCTGTAGTGTAGATGCAGTAGTCTCCAGTCCTAGGATGTCTTGAACTCGATGCAGAACCCACTGTTCACCGGCACACACACACAGAGTTCCTCCTCCAAGTAGCGTAACTTGAGAACCCTGACTGTAGCGTAGCCGAGACCCACTTCAACGACACCCGCATGGCAGCATCATGAACAGCCCCACCGCAACAGCAACAGCAACAGCAAATCTGGAAGTACAGGGGCTTCCTCCATATAGTTTCTATTAACTTTCTTTTGGTTATGGACTAAGCCCAATTGTCAGCTCAGTCAACAAAAACATGGGAAAATACCCAAACCATAACCCATCAACAATCTAATAACCTATTATCTTCCTATCCCTTTAATCTTGCTATACTACTTTCAGTCCTTCCAGTCAACATCAAAACAATAAGACATACTATCTCCAATCTGAATTCCACCATCAAATAACCTGTAAACAACAAATATATTTAGGAAAGTCTCAGCAGTCTCTCCAGCAGTGCAGAACCCCTGGTATTCTACAACTTCCAACTTTAAAATAAAATATTTTATTATTAAAATCAATTACATATTATCACTTACTAATTGTACAACATGCCCTTCACAAAATTATTCATTCGCACAATACCCACCCACATACCAACTATTTAACAACTCTTACACTACAATAAAATGTCATATTTTAATTTAACCACAATTTAAACAAAACCAAACCAACAAGAATTTCCTACACTCACCATACTATTCCGTGACAGGACCTTGCTCACATTCACAAGATAGTTATCACAGTACTACTACTGCAAAGCAAATATCTGTGTCAAACACACTTTGGCCAAAAGAATTTACTGTACTACTACAGTAAAGATCCAATGTTTAAATCTTTCAACAAATTAGAAATTGATTCCTTCATTTCCAGTTCAGTTTTTGACTGACACAGGTCTTCAAATTACATATATTTAACCAAAAAAAATGAATATGACACAAAATTATACTTTCACAAAATCTCCTGTGTCAAACACACATCTTGTTCCTACTCTCGCTAGTAGTAAAGTGTCGTCTGCAAGTCTGACAAACCCTTCCTTCCAGGACCATCCTAATTCATAGGGGAAAAGCGTTAACCACAATCAACTAATATTACTGAACCAACACAAACTTACCACCTACTACACCCCTATGCAAATCTTACACATGGGACAGGCCATTTATCAATTTTCACCGCGGCGAAACTTGCCGACAACTGGAAAATAAAAAATTGGACCCTGGAAACGGACCTATCAAAATAAAAACTGTCATCATCATCATCATCATCATCGTTGTTGTTGTTATTATTATTATTGTTATTGTTAATATTATTATTTTTTATCATTATTATTATTGTTATTGTTGTTGTTGCTGTTGTTTTTT
>JADBJO010000317.1:342988-345488 GCA_016801955.1 Conus betulinus | reverse complement strand
CAGCACCACACATAGTGAGTCTCATCTCCCAAATATCAAGTTGTGGGAAAAGAGTTCGTGGATTTGATAGTTCAAGTCAAATATCGCAGCCTGCAAAGTACACTGAGGATGAGTTGTGGTTCTGTGTGTTCATGAGTTAATAACATGTAATCGGGTTCATCCCCCTTTCAAACAACTCTCGCCCTCTCCAGATCATGGACGACAGTGCAAGAGAAAAGTGGAGGCGGAAAGGAGGGGGGGGGGGGGGGGGGGGGGGGGGGGGGGGGGGGGGGGGGGGGGGGGGGGGGGACCTCCTGGCCTCTTGAACTGGGGAGAGGCGCCGCTGTTTAGCTTTCAGCGTTCTGCATGGAGATTTATGGAGAACGTCATCGTAGCGTCCTGATAAATCAGGCTGCATGGCTGCTGGCGATCTCTTTCTGCCTGTCTGTCTGTCTGTAGCTCTGGACCTCTCTCTCTCTCTCTCTCTCTCTCTCTCCTCTCTCTCTCTCTCTCTCTCTCTCTCTCTCTCTCTCTCTCTCTCTCTCTCTCTCTCAGGTTTGATTTGTGATTCTCAATACTCTTGAATTTTCCCCTCTTTTTTGTCTTCCACCATCTGTCCATACCTAATCTTGTTGTTGTTTGCACGTGCGCCCGCGCGTGCGCGCGCACACACACACACACACACACACGCGTGCGCGCGCGCGCGCGCGCGCGCGCGCATTCTCACACGCACACACAAACACACAGACAAACAGGCGGACATACAGATGGTCAGAATTAGCTAACTATCTGGCTAGATTGGTATACATATTCATTGTGTGTGTGTGTGTGTGTGTGTGTGTGTGTGTGTGTGTGTGTGTGTGTGTGTGTGTGTGTGTGTGTGTGTGTGCGCGCGCGCGTTTATGTGCGTATTGTGTATGCGTGCGTGCAGGTGTGTATGTGCGTGTGTATGTATGGGCGTGTGTGTATGGCGAGCGTGTATGTGTGTGTGTGTATGTGTGTATATGTGTGTGTGTGTGTGTGTGTGTGTGTGTGTGTGTGTGTGTGTGTGTGTGTGTGTGTGTGTGTGTTGAGAGAGAGAGAGAGAGAGAGAGAGAGAGAGAGAGAGAGAGAGAGAGAGAGAGAGAGAGAGAGAGAGAGAGAGAGAGAGAGAGTCTGAGTGCTACAACGTCCGTGTCAGATATTTCTGTTTTAACGAAAGATATGTCACACTCACACAACATTCAGGATTTACAGAAGAATGAATTGGCAAGCCACATATTTTTCAGTTTGTCATTGGGTTTTGTACTAGACTACACAACGTTTTTGTAAACTGATGTATTTCAATATGTCTGTGTTCTATTCGTTCAACGATTATGTTCCGATGTTACGTTTAGGTAAATCGCTAAAGAATGAGGCTGCAAAGTGAATAGAAACCATTCTAAAGGTGTTCTACTCTCTTTGAAGACCATTACAAATGAGGTATAGTAGTAAGTGGTGGCACAAAACTAAGCAACTAGAAGGAAATTCACCTGATGAGGACTTTCATAAATGGAAACCCCTGGGAGATGCTAACTGTGGGAATGTTCGCCAGCATACACACCAAAAATGCTGTGGAAGATCGAGGAACTTCTAACCAACTCCGCTTATAAATCTTCAGAAGTTTCTATGCATGTGTGTGTGTGTGTGTGTGTGTGTGTGTGTGTGTGTGTGTGTGTGTGTGTGTTTCCGTGTGTGTATGAGTGAGTGTGTGTGTGTGTGTGTGTGTGTGTGTGTGGTGAAGGGGGTTTGGGGGAGGGTATATGCTACTTTAGGGCTTTTTTCCCCTCATTTTCGTCCTTGGCCGGGTACCTATGGCACTATTCCTCCCAGACAGAAAAAAGATACCGGAGAGAAACAGACAGACAGACAGACCGAGAGACAGGCAGACAAACAGACAGAGAGACAAAGATTATATTCACATTTGGTTAGCACATGAACAACGACTCGCTAACTCATAAATAAATACTGTCCAAATGCTGCCGGTGTTAAATCTAATGTGAGGGCCGACCTTCATCCCACCACACCGACTCGTTCCAATCGATAGTCTCCCTTCAGTTTCCCTGGGTTCTTTCACGGAGGTCTGGAGTTAATCTGATGATGATTTCAAGTTCCGAAAAGTGGGAAATTGTGTCGGCAAACTTCAGAAGTTGTTCCGAAAAAGTTCAGATTCAATTCAAGTTTATCAACCGAGAGAAAAAAAAATAGATAAGCACTTTTAAAAAAGTGATGAAAGTAAATAATATCGTGAAAAGTTCATATTGCTTTCGATTCCAATCAGTCAAAATAAGATTAAACAATGCTTTTAGAAATAAAATGTGGATAAGGTCAAGTAGGCCTCGATACAGAAACTTAATCATGTTGAAGACATAGTTTCTCTCTCTGTCTCTCTCTCTGTCTCTCTCTGTCTCTCTGTCTTTCTCTCTCTCTCTCTCTCTCTCTCTCTCTCTCTCTCTCTCTCTCTCTCTCTCTCTCTCTCTCTCTCTCTCTCTCTCTCTCTCTC
>JADBJO010000317.1:332988-337988 GCA_016801955.1 Conus betulinus | reverse complement strand
GTGGCATTGTGATTTTTCTATTTTATTATTGATTTTATAAGTTTCACTCAGTACATTAAGTCATCAGACACAAAGGCGCTGCGAGTTATTATAAAGGGAAGTAAATTTCGAGTGTCGTTGGTGTCATACTTAAACGTTAAATAGAAGTATGGGCGAGCAGAGATATAACAACGAGTTTGCTTACAAACAGTTGCCCAGAGAGGCGCGTTGCCTAATACACACCTGCCGAACCTGAAAACCAGGGTGTCCAATCTCTTGGCTCTAAGACGTGGTGTTTGTGCAGTATTCTATCTACAGTAAGTCAGCTCTCAGTGTCGGGTCGCAGGGGCAGGCTACTTGTGTTCCTGTATGAATCTATGTGACTCTCTCTCTCTCTCTCTCTCTCTCTCCTCTCTCTCTCTCTCTTCCCTCTCTCCATCTCTCCTCTCTCTATCTCCTCTGTGTGTGTGTGTGTGTGTGTGTGTGTGTGGCGTGTGCGCTGCAGTGTGTGTGTGTGTGTGTGGGTATGTGTGTGTGTGTGTGTGTGTGTGTGTGTGGTGTGTGTGTGTGTGTGTGTGTTAGTGTAACAAAATGTTCACATTAATAAAAACTCTTTATTTGAATCACTTTCATAATTATGTTCCTCTTGGTACATCAATCATCAGACACACAGACGCGCGCTGTGGGTTATTTGAAAAAGGAGGTAGTTTCGCGTATCGTTGATTTAATACTTAAATCTTCATAGAATAATGGTCGGGCGGGGATGTTACGACGAGTTTGATTTACCAGTTGCCCAGAGGCAAATATGCCTGCTACACTGCCGAGCTCCAAACCAAGTCGTCAATTCTTTAGCTCTAAGAATGTGTATTTGTGTGTAGCATACTATCTACACGTTTCACTCTTAGTGCAGGTTGTGTGTGTATATGTGTATGTGTGTGTGTGTGTGTGTGTGTGTGTGTGTGTGTGTGTGTGTGTGTGTGTGTGTGAGTGTACGCGCGCGCGCGCGCGCGCGCGCGTATGTGTCTCTGTGTGTGTGTGTGTGTGTGTGAGTGTGCGTGTGTGTGTGTGTGGTGTGTGTGTGTGTGTGTGTGTGTGTGTGTGCGTGTGCGTGTTGGTTGTGTGTGTGGATGACTCAACAAAATGTCCTGTGCTTGTCTTTGGATAACTCAGTACTCATTTTCTAGAGGGTCGTTACAGCGAAGAAACCCACCTCCGGAACGAACAAACGTTTATTTTCCCAATGTTAACTAAAGACGATAACCGTAAGCTAAAGACGTGGCTGCTATTCAACTTTGAGCAATAGACATTTTAAAACAACACAACAACAATAATATATAATAATGAAAGCAATAATAATGATGATAATAATAATAATAACAATGATTGTAGTACTGATAATAATAATAATTTCCAAACAACAACAACAACTAATAATAATAATAATAATACAGAAGTGACATCCTGCTCTGTGCACCTGTCAAGTTAAACGGTGTAATCTTTAGGGATTTGTCATCTGCCTTCTGAAGCGTCAAAAGTACCCCCACCCCCACCATCCCCACCCTTCCACCACCACGCCCACCCACCCCCAATAACCACCACCACCACCACCACCACCACCACACCACCACCCCCCTTCCATTTATTTCTGTCTCCCCGCTGCTGCCCTAGTTACCCCTTTCACCCCCGCCCCCACCACCCCCCGACGCTTCTGCTAGCACCTACACCTACTAACCAACGAACAACAACCGTTCCTTTCCTTGCCCCTTCCTTCTCCTTCTCCTCCTTCTCCTTCTCCTCCTCCTCCTTCTCGTTCTCGTTCTCGTTCTTCTCCCTATGCCTGGCACGACGTCCTAAACGTGATGACAGGAGAACTTGCGAGGCTGTGATAGATTGCCGTCCACGATGGCACTGGTCGGGTTTCAGCTCACAGCACCTTCGGGCCTCCGTCTCAAGGCGCCAGGGCACCCCGCTGCGCCCGCTCACCCGTCCCCGGTGAAGGAGGGGGCGCGCAATGGCGGTGCCCCAGCGGGGGGAGTGCACTCCCTTTACCCATCATCATCCATCGCGCAGGAAGTGAAGCGGGGGCCATCTTGTCGGGTGGGGGGATTAAAATCCCATCGGCGGCTGACGCAGGTCTCCTCTCTCTCTCTCTCTCTCTCTCTCTCTGTCCATCCGCTCCCGCCTCCGCACTCCACCAGTTTTCTACTACCACCCTCCCCCGTTTCGCTCCCCCCCCCCCCTCTCCCCCGCCCCCTCCCCCCGCCGGTCCTTCCCCAATTCTCCCGTCGCGTTGTTCCCAGGGCAGAGAGAAGCTCGGCTCACCTGGAAGCTAATCACCTGTGATTACTGTAAGACAAGCGGGCATTCAGCGTTGTCTCCTGTTTTCGATTTACACGTGGTATTCCGTCTTCATTGAGTGTCCCACTCAGCTGGTGATTCAAGGTATGGCGGTCAGAGTTCTGCGTCCTGTTTATAAGAGAAAACCGTCAAAACAACGCTAGGGGCTGGAGTCATTGATATCGTCTTCATGCTAATGGGGAAACAATCACGTCAACAAGTACAACGCAATGCAAAGGGGATGCTCGTACGTGCATGACACGGAGGGCTGGGGAATGTCGATGAGTAGAACTCGTTAAGAGAGAGAGAGACAGACAGACAGACAGAGAGGGAGAGAGAGAAAGGGAGACGCAACAGTTTTAGTACCTGTAGAACTAGTTTCTGTAGTAGCAGCAAGATGAAGACTGGAGTACCGTTGAAAGTGCAGGTCCTTGCTTCCAGCGCTGCTGGTGCTTTCCATGCCGCTGCTGTAGCTGCTCTGCTACTGCTTCTCTACCGATGAAACAGCTACTCTTTCATGGCACCGTCTCTGCTATCCCTGGTTTTTCTATTACGCCTGCTAAAATCGTTGCTTCTTGATGTTGCTAGCTGCCAGCATGGTTGATGCTGTTACACTTGTCCCTGCCGGGCTGTCACCTCCAAGCAAACCGCCAGGCAGGACACTTGGCCGGAGCCAGTGGCTCTGAGGGTCAATCTCTACAGGGACCCTGGCGGAACTTCGAAGGACAGCCAGCTTCGTGCGGGCAAACTGGCATCACCATGCGAGTGTTCGAGAAGAAGAAGAAGAAGAAGAAGAAGAAGAAGAAGAAGACTGGTTATCCTTGGGAGAGCTTGGATTTCAGTCCATTGACATATTGGATATGATACGCTTCATGACCCAAATGGTCACTTAATGTTGTTTTTTTTTTTTTTCTTGCTCTAGATATTTCATGTGCTGGTTTGGTAATCATTGTGTTTTTAGAGTTTTCTCAACGTTGTTGTTTGTTTGTTTTCTTGTTCTCTTTGTCAATGTATCACAGTAAACTGAAAATTGTTAAAATAGCAGATTAATTCAAATCTGAAACTTCAACTACTGTGTCTTGCCGCTCCTGTTTTTGCTATCCTTAGTGCTGTTGCTGCTGTTGCTTTGACAGAACTACCACTGTACTACTGTCAATACTGCTACTACTGCTATTGCAACTATTCCTCCTCCGTCTCCTCCTTTCTCCTCCTCCTCCGTCTCCTCCTCCGCCCTCCTCCTCCTCCTCCTCCTCCTCCTACTACTACTACTACTACTACTACTACTAGCAGTACTAGTAGGTGGAGGAGGAAGAGGAGGAAGAAGCAGGATAACAATAACAGCAGCAACAGAACTTGTACTAGTATTAGTACCACCACTGCTGTTACTGCTGCTGCTACTGCTACTGCCGATATTTCTTTTTTTTCCGGTGCTACTCTCCTCCTGACCCGCCAATATCATCATCTTTATGCTATCATAATAAAAACAATTGTTATCACTGTTATAGCTACTACTCCTACTCCTACTCCTACTCCTACTCCTACTACTACTACTACTACTACTACATAAATGCTGACTGACGATGATTCGGAGGGGAGGAAAAAAAAAAAACGGGGGAGGAAGGAGGAAGAAGAAGAGGTGGGCAGTGGGTGAATTAGGAGGGGCGGAAGACGAGAGAGAGAGAGACAAACAAAGGATTGAGAAAGGAATGTTGTCATTGCTGGTAGTACTGGTGGTAGTGACAGTTATGGAGCTGAGCTACAGATGATAGATGATATTGCAGATGCTTCTGATAATGATATACGACGATGACGACAACGATAACGACGACTACGACGACGACTACGAAGGTGGTGATGATGATGAATGATGATGATGATGATGATGAGGAGGAGGAGGAGGAGGAGGAGGAGGAGGAGGAGGAGGATGTACTGTAGCGTGATGTGACATTGTTTATTTTAACTCCCCCCCCCCCCCCCCCCCCCCCCCCACACCACACAACACACACACACACACATGCGTGCACTCGGACGTACGAGAGAAGAGAAAGAGCGAGCGAGCGAGCGAGCGAGCGAGCGAGCGAGTGAGAGAGAGAGAGAGAGAGAGAGCTAAGAGAAGAGAGAGAGAGAGGAGAGGCGAGCGAGAGAGAGATGAGAGAGAGAGCGAGAGAGAGAGATTAGAGCGAGAGAGAGAGAGAGAGAGAGAGAGAGAGAAGATGACAGCACACATGCACGCACACCACCACGCAAATACACGCACACACACACACACACACACACACACACACCACACACACCCACACACCACACACACCACACACACACACACACACACACACATCTTCCCAACCACAGTCCTGTGCGATCTCTTCTTCCATCTCCGCCGTTTCCTTTCATCTCTACCTCTCATTCCCCACCCCCACCCCCATCTCCCAATAATTCCCTGTCTCTCCCCATCTCCTAGTCTGTCAGCCACGTCCCATCATGTCTCGTCACTCCCCCCTCTCTCCTCTTCCTTCCGCCTTTCCATCCTCTCCGCCGTCCACCTTCCCAAGTCCGTTCTTTCCCAATCTCGTCTCTCTCTCCCTCCTCTCTCTCTCTCTCCTCTCTCTCTCTCTCTCGTGCCTGGGTATGTGTGTGCGTTTTCATCTCTGTCGTCTCTCCCTCCCCCTCTCTCTGTGACTGTG
>JADBJO010000317.1:317436-327436 GCA_016801955.1 Conus betulinus | reverse complement strand
AAACCCGTCAAAGAAATTTTGTTCGCTATTTACTTGTCCTCAAAGGCATTACCTCCCCTTTTCCCTCTTCTATATCCATCCACTCCCCATCCCGTCTGTTTCTTCTTCTTCCTCTTCTTCTTCTTCTCTCTGTGTGTCTCTCTGTCTCTGTCTCTGTCTGTCTGTCTGTCTGTCTCTCTCTCTCTCTCTCTCTCTCTCTCTCTCTCTCTCTCTCTCTCTCTCTAATTAACTTCAAGTGATCGCTTCAACACCTATTATTCATTTAAGTCCCTCTTACAACCAGAACCTTATCTAAACTATTTAACGGTTAACAAATTTAAAATGTATCTCACGAGATTTCGTCTTGGCTTGAACGACCTGAATATAAATAGCATGTCCTTTTAGTAACCAACTTGAGAACGAACTCCACTTTCTGTTGAGATGCAATGCTTACATGCCTTTCAGAGAAAAAAAAAAATATGCTGAAACACAGACAATTTCAGAACGTGAACTCTATTCAACTAAGACAATTACTTGCAAACGAAAATGTGCATATTACAAGAGATATTGCTATGTATATTCATTATGCACTGAAAAAAAAAGAATAACTCGTATCCCACACAGTATGAATAATAAGTTACCCTCATAAATTAGCATTATTAGTACATCGAAAAATATACCTTTGTTTGTCGATTTTTTTTTTTTTTTCTCTCTCTCTCTCTCTTTACATGTGCACTGCACCTCACATTGTTATAGGCTGGAGCCCTGAGACATTAAAATGTGTTCAATTGTTCTCTCTCTCTCTCTCTCTCTCTCTCTCTCTCTCTCTCTCTCTCTCTCTCTCTCTCTCTCTCTCTCTCTCTCTCTTGAGCGCGTGCGCGCGCGCGTCTACCAACATATTAATTAATGACAAAGAAAGCAGTTGAATTCGTGTTGTTTACACCCCAGTGAGCACAAGAGGTCATATGTCATATCAGGGCGATAATTTCATCATGGTCGATTCCCTTGCTCAAATAGAACAAGAACACGCACACACGCACGCACGCACGCACGCACGCACGCACACACACACACACACACACACACACACACACACACACACACACACACACACACACACAAAATGAATTTCAGAAATGCGCAACAATGCATTCATCGACATGTGTAACAAGATATAACATCGGGGATGCCTTACAAAAACTGATACTCTTTTAGCTTCTTCCGTTTCGTTCCATTGTTTGTTATCAACCTAAAATGTGAATTCAGTTATAGACTTCCAGTTTCCAACTTTCTGAAAGATTTTTTGTTTGTTTGTTTTGTTTGTGTAGTGTGTGTTCGTTAGTGTGCTGTAAAGAAAAAGGGCGTGGGATAACTGCAAACCAAAAATCCAGCGTTGTGTTTGTTTATTCGTTATCTTAAGGAAAAGCAGTATATTGAATGTGTAGACATCTAAGAAACTGAAGAGTCTAATTCTTCCTCAGGAGGTATCAACATTATGAATTAAACACTCAAGGTTTGAAAAGTAGATAAGTAAATTTCTTGCGACTGTTTGTAATTGTGGTTTGATGCTTCTGTCTGTCTGTCTGTCTGTCTGTCTGTCTGCTCTGCCTCTTCTGTCTGTCTGTCTGTCTCTCTCTCTCTCTCTCTCCTCTCTCTCTCTCTCTCTCTCTGTCTCTCTCTCTCTCCTCTCTCTCTCTCTCTCCTCTCTCTCCCCCCCCCCCCCCCCCCCCCCCCCCCCGTGTGTGTGTGTGTGTGTGTGTGTGTGTGTGTGTGTATGTGTGTGTGTGTGTGTGTGTGTGTGTGTGTGTGTGTGTGTGTGTGTGTGTGTGTGTGTGTGTGTGTGTGTGAGTATGTTTTGTAAATTTCTCTTTTCACTGTTTCACACTTCTGTGGCCGACCAATTCTTAACACATATGTGTGAGGACATAGCACTTCGTCGTCTGGTAATTAATGAAGGTTAGAATAAAACTAAGGCTAAAAAAAAATTCAAGGTTAAAGCTTCATAGCCAAAATATCCTTAGGAACAGCAAACTGTCAGAGATTTAATGCGTCTACGGGCATGGTTCGATGGAAGACGTGAGCTCATCCCTCTTCTTCTTCTGCCGCATTTATCCTTCTCTGAACTGAAGCAGGTCTCCATTTACTGCTTTGTGGACACAGATGGTTGAGAAAGAAAAAAAATGCACGACTGGTTCGAACTCACGACCATCAGGTACACAGACAAACACTTCAACCTTTATGACCACGGGAACCTCTGAAAGAACATTCTGAGCAATGATGAAATTAGCAGGTGCTGATGAATACGACCTAGGCGATACCACATAATGTATCACCATCGCCAAGCCGGTTCCGCGACTTAGCAATTATTGTCCTCAGCAGGGGAGGGGGGGGGGGGGGGGGGGGGGTTTATCAGGTGGTGTCCTGCGTATGTTGGATCAGAACAGGCGCCACTGAACACCACCGAAAAGACTCGGCAGCAGTGCAGTGTCTCCTCCGGTGGGTTGCCTCTTCTTGACGGCTTGACATTGACTGCTTCCTGTGCATTGCCTGTGCCGGGGATGCGTCAGGATGTGCCCTGCTGCGGCTGTGGACGGGGGGGGGAAGGGGGTGGGGTGGGGGGGGGGTGGGTCGGAATGATCCGCGTGGGTGCAATGCCACTTAGGTGGCACACAAGATGGGACAGCAAAACAAATGTATTATCGTCACACAAAAATTTTGTCCGTCTTTGTTTCACCTGAGGAAGACCTAAGAGGTCGAAAGATCGTGTGTTGTCTTGTGACTCGTTTGTCCGCGTTTCTTTCGCTGACATTTTTTTAAAGATTTGTTTAGATTTCCGCCTGCAGTCGTTTCACTTTGCAACTAGATCACACAAAAAGCCTGTGTTTTCCTTTGAGATGGTGGGTAGGTTTAAAAAGATGTGAATAGACACATTTGGAAGATTGTACAAGGACTTTCAGCAATATTCTCAAAGATAGACCCTGGGAATGAACAAACAGACAGTGATCTTCAAGTCTTCCTGTCCCTTTGTTTCTTCTTCTTCCTTCCGTGCTGCGGATCCACATCAACGGGTAGACCCACAATCTGTTTAGCTCAACGTTGACGGAGGTCTACGCTCACCTTGAGGCTCTTCTCGTTGACTGGGGATGTAAATAGACAATACAGTGTCAGACTATGGAACCTGGACTCTGTTTGTTTCTTATGGTCATCGTAACCCCTTTACCCCTCGCCCCCACCTCCCTCCCTCCCTTTCTCCCGTCTCCCCCTCCTTTGCAGCCAAATTCCTTCATATAAGCTGGAGAAAATAAAGCGGAGGAGGGCGGAGGATTTCAGGGGTGAGGGCAGTGTGGAGTTGGGGATGGGGGCCACGAGGGGCAGGGAGAAGGTTAGGAGGGTGGGAGAGGTCATGGGACAGGAGAGGTGGGGGGATGGGAGTAGCAGTGGTAGGGGGGGGGGGGTGTAGGGGGGGACACCCACAGAAGAAAACTTCCTCCACGACAAGACAGTCTAACGAGGTAACCACCGGTTGACAACCAAAGGGAGAGAACAACCGGCTGACAAAGCTCAAATTACCGGTCATCACAGGGGTGCCCCTACACGGTGAAGAGGCAGTTTGGTTCCCCCCATTGCCCGGGCACTTTCCGTTCCCCTCGGCTACCCCCCTCAACCATTCATCCCCCTTTGCTCGGCACTGCTGCTGCGCGCTTTTGTCCCCGCGCGCGGTAATTGGGCTGAATCGGCCCAGGATAATCTGCTAATGTTTCCTCGATGGGACGAACCGAAGACCCCGATGTTTATCATTTTATTGGGACGTCCTGGGGAGGACTCTGTTGGGAAGGGGACAATGGAGACTATCGCAAAAGTGAAGGAAGGGAAAGCGGGAGTGCGGGGGAGGGGGGGGGGGGGGATGGGAGGGGAGGGGAGAAGGAACGGAGGAAGGGGGGGGGGGGGGTGTAGGTAAGAGATCAGGGAAAGCAGGGCGGAGGAACCGGAGGGGGTGGGTGGGGTGGGGGGTGTGGCGGAGACAAGGGAGGAGGGGGGTGGAAGTTGGGGAGGGGGTAAGGGGGTGATTAGGATGTCGTTGGTATGTCAGATCACCTAAGGGTATGGAGGTGGGGGGGGGGGGGGGGGGGGGGGGGGTTTTATTATACGTTGGTCAGCTAGCTGAGTGTTAACCTGTTGTTATTATGTGCGTACTCTCTCTCTCTCTCTCTCTCTCTCTCTCTCTCTCTCTCTCTTCTCTCTCTCTCTCTCTCTGTAACATAGAAAGAATAATGTGTGTGTGTGTGTGTGTGTGTGTGTGTGTGTGTGTGTGTGTGTGTGTGTGTGTGTGTGTGTATGTGAGTGTGTGTGTGTGTGTGTAGGGGGAAGGGGGGAATGGCAGTGTTTGTGATTTTGCCCTTTTAGCATTCGGTAGTTCATTTTCAAAATCTGTTGATAATATATAATATTACACTATAATGTAAGGCAACAAGAAACATACATTAAACAATAATGACAACAGCAAAGAGTGAAAACGCAAACTAATAAAGAAGCGATTTAAGGAAATGAAAAGAAAGGGTTCCACTTGTTTACAGCCGAAAAGAAATATTAGTACTTGTGAGATCTTGATACCTACATTTTCACTTCCACAAGGTAGGTTACCTTGTCTATCGCTTCCCTATTTTGTTTTCATTTTAGCCTAGTAACAAACAACAACAAACGTCTATCGCTTCCCTATTTTTGTTTTCATTTTAGCTAGATTATGCCAACAACAACACAACAACAACAACAACAAACAGTACACAACAGTAGCAGCAACGGCAAACATAACTGAACCGGTTTTAAGAACATGGAGAAAAAGATGAAATACTGGCCCAGGACACACCGATTACATTCTGCTTGGAGCCTGCACCAAAGAAATCTTTTAAGAGGATTGTTCGACATTGGCGGAGTCCACCCTGTCTCGTGTGACTTTCTAGTTCTGAAAGCGTTTAATTTCAAAATACACAGTAAGAGAATATACATGATTATCTCGAAAAAAAATAAACAGCTTTAAAAAAATGTTTTTTTTTTTTCCTGAAATGTTTCCAGTATGCATTTTGTTGCCAGCTATACCCCTCATGCTTGTGTGTGTGTGTGTGTGTGTGTGTGTGTGTGTGTGTGTGTGTGTGTGTGTGTGTGTGAGAGAGAGAGGGAGGGAGGGAGGGAGAGATGGAATGTTTAAGTCAAAAATGTTTACATCATCTGCGTTTCGTTTCGCTGTTCAATCTATCTTGTCATCATAACGGATGCTGTCATGAGATCATGAGAAAGAACCCAAGGGAAGACAATCCTGTATCCTTTCGGATCAACAAATATGCGATTTGTTTCTGCAATAGGATCTTGTCTTGTTGGGGGTTTAAACCTGCTCTGCGTGAATCCTTCTTTTTTTTTCATATGCAGAGAAATGCCTTCAAGACGGCTTGTTTATTCGGAAAGATGCAGTCATCTAAATTACAGTTAGTCTAGCAGTAAACATGGAACTGTCTTGTTCCCCAAGACTGCGTGATCTTTCTATTTTTAAATTACGGAATAACATAAGCTGCTTCCGCTTCATTACCATCCAACAAGGGTTCAATGGATTTGATTCTCATACGAAAGTGATATGAATTTTGTACAAATTCTTTTGCTAATGGGCGAATCACGTCGGCATTGCTATTTCCGTTCAAAGACGAATTGTTGATATTCGTGGTTGCCTTTTGCAAGCTGCCATGTTCGCCAAAGAGAGGATTGAAGTTTGGACCTCAATATTTCTTTCATAGTAATTTGCAACTGATGGGTTACATCAGATGTATGAGTGTGAGTAAAGAAAGTGAAGAGATTTTTATTTTATTTTATTTTCTTTTTATTTTTATTTTTGTTTCTGTTGTCATTTGGGAAAGTCAATGTCGCATCTTTGACTCGCTTCATTTTCGAGAGTGCTATCAGAAGGTAAATCCTAGGTGACACACTCTTTTTTATTTATTTATTATTTTTTTACTGCACGCTGCCGATATTTGTCTGATACAACACTTATACTTTTCATCGAAGCCCTGAAGAGCATTTGCGGTGCGACGTCCAGGACTGGCTTGAGTGCCTTGCGATGTCCAGTCCGTGTTTAAGAGGGCAGATCTTGAGCTTGCAGAGGATAATGATAGATACTTGAATGTTGTGACATTTTAACCTCGATATCGTTTAAATACAACTTTCAGGAAATCAGAACTTTTTTTCCTGGCTTTGCAGACAAAAAATATTCAACGTTTTTGTTGTTTTTTTTTCCCTAGGTGCGTACATGCGTCAGGCGTGAGCGTATGTGTGTGTTTGTATGTGTGCATACCCTGCAAACGCGGTTTTTTTTTTTTTTGTTTTTTGTTTTTTTTTACTTGCTCGTGTGTGTGTGTGTGTGTGTGTGTGTGTGTGTGTGTGTGTGAGAGAGAGAGAGAGAGAGAGAGAGAGAGAGAGAGAGAGAGAGAGAGAGAGAGAGAGAGAGCGCGCTATCTCTAAACTGTCCTAACAGCTTTACACGCACACAAAATTATAATGACAATCATGTCGATGATGATGATGATGATGATGATGATGATGATGATGATGATGATGATAATTGATTGACTGATTATGCTGCTGCTGCTGCTGCTGCTGAAGATAATGATGATGATGATGATGATGATGATGATGATGATGATGATGATGATAATTATAATCCTGTTCATGGTAAGGGCATGCGATGCATTCTAATACGTCTGCACATGCACACCAACAATTCCAAAGAGCCAGAGACGTCAGTCGGCGCAAGGTAACGCACCGTAGGACACCCCGCGCTGCGTCATGGTAACTGAACAACCTTCAGTACCGCTGCTCAGAGTCTAGATGTTCTGGAAGCCTGCCGTCATATCCGCCTTGCTGCATGACATACACATTGCCTACTTTTTTTTTTCGAATATGCCTACTTCTCTCCCGTTCCTTCCGGATATTTTTCCACGCACTCATATATCCATATGTCCGCCCCGTTTGATACGTAACCGTGTTCATTTCTATTACACAAGTGCACATACTATCTGCAGGTAAGGCAGGCCGCGGTAGCTGATGTTTTCGAAGTCATACCAGCGCGTTTGCTAAGTGTGAAATCAAATGTCTGTTAGGTCTGGTAAACGTGTTTTGATCGTTTTCAAATCCTTTCAAATGGGATTAATCAACCAATTGGTTGAGTAACTTGATTAATCAATTGACTGATTAATTGATTAATCAGTTCTTACATTCATTCACCATTCATTCATTTATTCATTCATTCATTCACGTATTCATTCATTCATTCATTCACCTATTCCTTCCTTCCTTCCTTCCTTCTTCCTTCCTTCCTTCCTTCATTTATTCATTCATTCCTCCATTATATCCAACAAGCGCAGGATGTCTCATGGTGGCAATGCGGGGTCTGACGTGCTCGGTCTTCTCAGCAGCAGTCTGCGACACACTCTTTGGTGGAACTGCTCTCTCTCTCTCTCTCTCTCTCTCTCTCTCTCTCTCTCTCTCTCTCTCTCTCTCTCTCTCTCTCTCTCTTATCATCCCACGCATTCGTACATCATTTCACTAAACAGTTCAGGCACTACAGTGATAACGCCAGGTCAGTATCTCATACACGCTGCGTCAACCTAGTCCCCGTTTTCTTGCTCGTTTTTAAGACATTTTTTTTTTTTCTTTCTTTCTCTCCTTAGCTAGCGTTCAACCATTTTCTCCTCCTTCATCTGTCAGATATTCTTCTTCTCCTACTAGACATTCAACCATGTTCTCTTCCTTTGCTCTGGCATCCTTCTTCCCGCGGCCGGTCTCCGGGTGTTTCCTACTTCGTGTCTCAGAGCGGTTTCCATTCGTACCCAGCATCTGGCCATTTTCTCCTTCATCCCTTAGACATGGTTGTTTTCCCTGTTCAGTATTCGTCCATCCTCTTTTATCTGTCAAAATACGGTTCTTTTCCTACCTAGCATTCGAACATTTTCTTTCGTCTCTCAGATACGGTTTTTGCCCTTCCAAGCATTGAGACATTTTTTTTTTTTTTTTTCTTTCATCGTTCAGATACAGTTCTTTTCCAACCCAGCATTCGGCTATGTTCTTTCTTCTCTCGCATACAGTTTTCTTTTCGGCGATTTTCTTTGATCTCTGGGACTCTGAGATAATGTTCTTTTCCTACCCAGCATTTGGACATTTTCTTTTATCTTCCAGATAGATTTCTTTTCCTAGCCAATATTTGGCCATTTTCTTTCATCTTTCAGAAAGATTTCTTTTCCTAGCCAGTATTTGGCCATTTTCTTTCATCTTTCAGTTAGATTTCTTTTTCCTACCCAGTTTTTTGGCCATTTTCTTTCATCTTTCAGAAAGATTTCTTTTCCTACCCAGTAGTATTTGGCCATTTTCTTTCATCTTTCAGAAAGATTTCTTTTCCTAGCCAGTATTTTGGCCATTTTCTTTCATCTTTCAGAACGATTTCTTTTCCTAGCCAGTATTTGGCCATTTTCTTTCATCTTTCAGAAAGATTTCTTTTCCTACCCAGTATTTGGCCATTTTCTTTCATCTTTCAGAAAGATTTCTTTTCCTACCCAGTATTTGGCCATTTTCTTTCATCTTTCAGAAAGATTTCTTTTCCTAGCCAATATTTGGCCATTTTTTTCTTTCATCTTTCAGAAAGATTTTCTTTTCCTAGCCAATATTTGGCCATTTTTCCTTCATCTTTCAGAAAGATTTCTTTTCCTAGCCCATATTTGGCCATTTTCTTTCTTCTCTCTGACCTGGTGTTCTGTTTTCCTCCACAGTACTCGGCCATTTTCTTTTTCGTTTCTGTGGCACGATTCTTTTCCTATTCAACACCCAGCTATTTCCTTCTGTGTCTCTCAGACTCTTCTTTTCTCCTGCCCAGCACCGAGCCGTGTTCTCCTTCATCTCTCGAACACTGTTCTATTCCTTCGCAGGATTCCGTTATTTTTTTTCTTCTTCATCTCCCTGACACTCTTCCTCTCCTGCCCCAGTATTTAGCCATTTCCCACTCAAATCTTTCAAACACTTTCCTTCTCCTGGTCAGTAAGTAATCAGGTGCTTTTTTTCCTTCCTCTGAAGCGCTATGTCCCCCCCCCCCCCCCCCCCCCCCCAAGTCCTGCGTTTCATTCTTCCCCTCCTTCATCGGTCTGTAGGATTTCTCTTCTTTTTCTACTCAGCTTCAGTCTTTTGCTTCTTCATCTCACAATCCTTCATCTCCCCTTTCCCGGTGTTCGTCTATTTTCCCCTTCATCTCTTTGACACCGTTTTTTTTTTTTTTTTTTTTTTTTTTTTTTTTTTTTTTTTTTTTTTTTTTTTTTTTTTGCTTTTAATTTCCCTAGCGTTCAACCGTTCAACTTTTTTTTTCATTATACCTTTCGGATGAATTAATTTTCGTTTCTCAGAAATTCTTGGGGGGGGGGGGGGGGGGGGGGGGGGGGGGGGGGGTTTTTTTTTTTTGTTTTTATTTTTGTAATCCATTCTCAGATAATTTCCCTCATTTAAATCGACACTGCAAACTGACTAATGACTAAGATTCCTATGTACCGTCATCGAGAGAGAGAGAGAGAGAGAGAGAGATTTGCAGAGGAGAGAGAGAGAGAGAGAGAGAGAGAGAGAGAGAGAGATAGTATCCATCATTCAGAGATACGAGGCTGAACGTGAGCTAGAGTGAGGTTGATAGAGCAGAGTGAAATGTTAGAGAAACCTCTCCATACATGTTCGGAACATACCAAACAGAGGACAGTACAAGGCAGAATATAATATAACATCCTTTCAATAAACAGGCATTTTTGAATTTATACATGTATTTGTTTTTTCACTACAAACTATAAAGACATTCCCAGGAAATCCCAAAACTCCCAACTAAGACCTTCTATTCTAGAATAAATAAAAATAGATACACAAAAACACACAGAACCCACATACCTTAACACCATGATCACTGTGGCCAGGCCCGAAGGCCGAGAGGCGCACCCACAGGATGCCAGGGAGAGGAGTT
>JADBJO010000317.1:309936-312436 GCA_016801955.1 Conus betulinus | reverse complement strand
ACATACTTACTTAGCATCCTTCTTGTTCTCCTTTTTCTTCTTCATTCCGTGAGGAATCATAGGGGGCACCACCTTGAAGAACACTTCACCAGCTTCCTCTAGCTCTGCCTGTTGTGCGCCAAGGCCTGGGGCTCTACAAGTGCTTTCCTGTCAGCTGGGCGATGTGGTGAAGTAGTTTTGTTTGTTTCTTTGCTTTGTCAGCATCTCCGTCTTTTTCATTCAACAGTCCCCTGAAGGATTCTTTCAGCAAGGCCACTGGATCCAGGTACGTTGCCACGCCAACGGAGTTTTCTTCTCCTGACTGATGTTAGTTAGTAGATCTTCGTATGGTTCTGTAACGCTGCCTGATGGTTTGATGCACTTGTCGACTAGTGGAATGGTCAGTATGTCTGATGTTTAGGTATGGTTTGATGCACTTGTCGATTAGTGGTATGTTCAGTACATCAGATGTTTAGGTATGGTTTGACGCACTTGTCGACTAGTGCTATGATCAGTATATCGGATGTTTAGGTATGGTTTGACGCAATTGTCGATATGGTGTGATCAGTATATCGGATGTTTAGGTATGGTTTGACGCACTTGTCGACTAGTGGTATGGTCAGTATATCGGATGTTTAGGTATGGTTTGACGCACTTGTCGATTAGTGGAATGGTCAGAACATCGGATGTTTAGGTATGGTTTGACGCACTTGTCGACTAGTGGTATGGTCAGTATATCGGATGTTTAGTTATGGTTTGACGCACTTGTCGACTAGTCGAATGGTCAGTATATCGGATGTTAAGTTATGGTTTGACGCACTTGTCGATTAGTGCAATGGTCAGTAGATCGGATGTTTAGGTATGGTTTGACGCACTTGTCGATTAATGGTATGATCAGTATATCGGATGTTTAGGTATGGTTTGACGCACTTGTAGTCGATTAGTGGAATGGTCAGTGGATCGGATGTTTAGTTACGGTTTGACGCACTTGTCGACCAAGGTATGATCAGTATATCGGATGTTTAGTTATCTCGCAGTAACATCTCATTTCTAGGGCTTGGGTTCTTCTTTTCAGATCCCGCTGTGAAGGTCTGTGTATTGCATCCACACAAGACGATGGAATATAGCTGTCCACGCAGGCACCCGATCTCGTGTTTCATGGAGATGGTCTTCCAGTGAGGTTGTAATCTGGTCAGTACTGTTGTGTTATCTTTACAGCCATTGCCGTCTTTTTGCCCTTTTCAACGACGATTTCACTGCAGCAAGGGCCTATGACTTTTTCACGGAATATCGGGAAGTCGTAGGTCTGTTGACGGATTCATTCGTGTGCATTTGTGTGTGTGTGTCTGCGTGAGTGAGTGAGTGAGTGTGTGTGTGTGTGTGTGTGTGTGTGTGTGTGTGTGTGTGTGTGTGTGTGTGTGTGTGTGTGTTTTTCCCCGTGCGCTTAGAGTTGATTCCATCAAGATTTTGCGCCTTACAAATACTATAATTACTATTGTTATTATTATGATATGATGATGATGATGATGATGATGATGATTCAGATCTCTACGGTTGATCAGCCGCTGCAATTCTACAGCTGCGTGCGTGTTTTGGGCCATATATATATCCAATACACACACACACACACACACACACACACACACACAAGATCGACCGAAATCCCATTCCGTAGTTCTTGCGTCATCAAAATTTGTCGTCATCTTTGTGAAAGGATCGTGGCTTCACTGTTAGTTTCCAACCTCACCGTTTCAGTTTCAGTTTCATCACAGAGATGTCACTGCGTGCGGATTAGTCCATATACGCAACACCGCCTGCGCTTAGTTTCGAGACCACACTGCGCACACTAGTCGGCCGCAAAATTCAATGCCGTCGTCCTTGATCCACGTTCTGTTGTTGTTGGTGGTGGTGGTGGTATTGGTGGTGGTTGTGGTGGTGGTGGTATTTTTTCCCGAGACCTTTCGTTTAATAGGCTTCAGCTGTTTGTTTGTTTGTTGTAATTTAACTGATAAGGCTGAGGGTGGGAGTGTAGAGGAAAATAACCTCGATGGCGGAGGTAATAATGAGATCAATAGCGTGCTTCATATCAAATAAAGTAAGTACACACACGAACGCACGCACGTGCGCGCGCGTGCATGCCTATATACGTACGTGTGTGTGAGTGTGTGTGTGTGTGTGTGTGGGGGGGGGGGGGGGGGGGGGGGGCGTGCGTGCGTGCGCGTGTGTGTGTGTATGTGTGTGTGTGTGTGTGTGTGTGTGTGTGTGTGGGGGGGGGGGGGGGGTGTGTGTGTGTGTGTGTGTGTGTGTGTGTGTGTGTGTGTGTGTGTGTGTTTATACACGTTCTTTCAACTTAGCTCTCAGATGGTCTTTTGCAGTTGACTGTATTTTGTAAACGTCACGGAGAGAACTGAAAACGTAACACACAAAACATCATCACATCAGGCTCGCGACTGCGCCCATTGCAACGTATACAGTCGACCGCCTTCATTCTCCAAGACTTGCACCCACCGACAACATCCTC
>JADBJO010000317.1:299936-302436 GCA_016801955.1 Conus betulinus | reverse complement strand
AGCGCAGGCTTCCAAGGGTGGTGCAGGATTGCTCCAAGCTGGTTGGTTCAGCAGCTGAAGACAGTAAGGCCTACTTCTCTGGGTCCCACTCGTACCTTCCGGTTTATCTTCTTTTTCTTTCGACATTAAAATAGAGAATACTCCCGGGGTTCATCTCCTAGAGGTCCACACCTCCCACCCCTAGTCGTCGTACGTTCGTTGCGTCCCTGTATCTATTGACTTTACATGTTGCACGTTTTGAACTTTTAAATAACAACTAGGTTCTACCTTTCAAGAATAAGAACATTAGTATGATCATTTTTGTGGAAACAGCAGTCATAGTGTGGGATTGGAGTCACATTTTTTAAATGGTAATGATTTATGCAACGTTTCGTCGAAAATAATTGCAATCAAGCAGTCAACAAAGAAAGAAAAGAATGAAAAGAAAGCTAACGCAGGCTATTCGCAGGGTCTTTGGCATGTTTTTCAGGTGAGAGAGTTAACTCAAATGCTTAATCATTCAAATCTTCAATAGGCTCAAAGATTGTCCCCCTACCTTTTGTACTGTTTGCATAATGTTTTATTTAGTTTTTTCAGCAACTATTTTCCTCTCCACACTTTTCGTTTGTTTTATTTACTACCTTCACTGGCTGCTTTGGGGGTGCTATTGGATTCTTTTTTGAACCCTTGGTGATGAGAACACCACAGAATTACGGACTGTGGTGTGTCTCTATTTGACGCCAAGAGCACAGTCCCAATCAGTCGTGTCTCCCTGATGAGTCCGATCCAGCGGACGAAAGGTCTATGAGCAGGTGATACATATAGGTCTGTCTTCAGGAGGGATTGCGATGGTTCCCTCATGCATCTAGTGAATGGTTTCATATATAGAATATATTTTCCCATTTCTTTATCTTCAATTTTTTTGTAATTTCAAATCTTTGCCAAGTCATTACTATAATAATGGAAGAATTGTTAACCTGCACTTGTTTCCCCCCCCCCCCCCCCCCCCCCCACCCCCCCCCCCCCCCCCCCCCCACCCACTACTTAATTGTTCAGCATTATATTGTTTGGTCAATCAGTGGGCGATTGCATCTCTTAGGAGATCCAAGTAAAGGTTGTTCTGCACAATTCTTAGCCGATGACAATGCTTGGGTAATTGAACAGCAGAGCTGACCACTCAGACTGTTCCATATCTTTTGATCTCCCTTGCATCCTTCAATGGATCCTCAAGCATAGGCTCAAAGACTCTCCCCTGCATTTTATACTGTTTGCATAATGTTTTTAGTTTTCAGCAACATTTTTCCTCTCCACGCTTTCGTTTTGTTTTATTACTATCTTCTGCTGGCTGCTTTGGGGGGGTGCTATTGGATTCTTTTTTTTAACCCTTCGTGATGAGAACACCACAGAATTATGGACTGTGGTGTTTCTCTATTTGATGTCATGAGCACAGACACAATCAGCCGTGTCTCCCTGATGAGTCCGATCCAACGGACGAAAGACCTAGGAACAGCTGTTACATACAGATCTGTGTTAGGAACAGGTGTTACATACAGATCTGTGTTCAGAAGGATTTGCGATGGTTCCATCATGCAGCAAGTGAAGGGTTTTAATATATAGAATATATTTTTCCCGTTTTCTTCATCTTCACTTTTTTAATTTCAACTTTTTGCAAAGTCAGTACTATAATGATGGAAGAATTGTTAACCTGCACTTGTTTTTCCCCCACTGCTTAATTGTTCAGCATTATATTGAATGTTTTAAAAAAAAAAATGGGGAAGAATGGGGAAGAAGAGTAGAGGAGTTTTCCTTCGCTTCGTGTGCACATACGTTGCAGCGTAATTAGATATATTATCTTTCTTTACTGCATGCATGTTTCTATGCACGTTTACGAGCATGCTCTATATATGTATGTTCGTAAATATGTATGTATGACACACAGAACAGTGCGCGCCAAATAAAAACGCATACATAAAAAAAAATGCGTGCGCGCGCACACACATTCAGACGCATGCACACATACGTGTACAAGCTCGCGTGCACACACACACACATGCGCACGCACATTAACACCGAGGCACAAAAACGCAGCGCGCGCCACAAAAAGTCAAGATGAAAACACAGTCATGGAGAGAGAAAGAGACAATACGTCTCTCTCTCTCACACATTCAGACGCATGCACACACAAAACGTGCACAGGTGCGCGCGTACTCACACACATATGCGTGCGCGCGCGCACACACAGAGACAAAGAGGCACACGCACAACACCACACACACGAGCGCCAGCACGCGGGCGCGAGCGCGCGCACGCACCGCACTTTTCTTAACATCATGCCCCCCCACACGTACCGCTCGCAATCACACGCACTCTAACCTTACATACATACCTTACGCACATTCGCGCCGCGCGCGCACACACCCCACACACACACCCACACTATGCTCTCTTCTCTCTCTCCTCTATCTCTCTCTTCTCTATCTATTAAATCACATCACCACCACCACAACACACACACGCGTGC
>JADBJO010000317.1:287793-292793 GCA_016801955.1 Conus betulinus | reverse complement strand
GTAGCTCTATTAATACTGCTTTCATTCTTTCATTAGTACTATCGTTATTAGCATGAATATCAGTAGTATAGTAGCAGTAGTAGCGGCAGTAGCAGCAGGGGCAGTAGTAGTAGTAGTAGTAGTAGTAGCAGTGATGTGTACCAAAGAGCTGAATCTGCCATAGTGAAACATGAAGAAAGGGGAGCTAACTTAATATATGATCATCCTGTTTCGGAAGGGAGGGTGTGGGTGGGGGGGTGGGGGAGCAGGACCATAGCGCTACCTTAATGCCGAATTACTCATTTCGTAAAAAAAAAAAAAAAAAAAAAAAGCGTCCTGGTTGCTGACCCATTGGGTGAGTGAAATATTAGAGAAACTTAGCACTCACCAAACTATGATGGATGATTTATTCTGTGTGATGCGACAGAGAGAAGTAGCGCTCAGCGTCGAATTCTACATTTAGTGAAATATAGAATACACAGGCACTGGAAAATTGATTACGTAAACTACAGAAAAAAAAACAAAACGCCACTTCAGCTCAGCGTCCCTTCACATGTATTCATGTCTTGTCCGTTGATCTGAGCTGATCCCACCCCTTTGATGTTGGGGGACAGCCAGAGCGACTGATGTCCGCCCCTTACCTCGACACATTAACCCCCAGACAAATTAAAACAGGAATCAGCCTCTGCCTTGCTTTAACGGGACGTTCAACTCCTCCCTGTCCTCTTCCTTTCTTCGCCATCCCCCCCCCCCCCCCCCCCCCCCCCCCCCTCCCCACCCCCCCATCCTCATCACCTCATCACCGAAACTGGTTGGCTGACGGTAGATAAGACAGATGAGAAAGGGACTTAACTCTCTTTGCCTTCTTTCTCCCAACTTCCGCCATATCCTCCCGCCCTTCCCACCACCCCCACCACCACCACCCCCACCCCCCCTCCTCCACTCGACCGTCAACATCTCCTTTCCCCCATTCCCCCACACATACTCTGCAGTCACGGGCGCAGGCTCAGCCTCACTCGCGGAACCCCGGGTGTGAGTTGTAGCTGCGGTTGTCGCCCCTGAGCTCCAAAGCGTTACGGCGCTCCGGTCATCAGCTTTAACCGGGTGTTTGAAGAGGTCAGGTGGGAAGGGGTGGGTGTGAGGGGAGGGGTACCCAGGTGCGAAGATTTGCGCCCCGATTCCCTTCCAAGGTGAGTTCTCTTTCATCCTGTACCGCCGTTCAGGTGTGCCTGTTGATGTAATAGTAATAATAAGCATGAAGATTGATATGTGCCTTATCTCTGGTGAGCTGAGGGCGCTGCGTGTGTGTGTGTGTGTGTGTGTGTGTGTGTGTGTGTGTGGTGTGTGTGTGCGCGCGCGCGCGCGCGCGCGTGTGTGTGTGTGTGTGCGTACGTACGTGTGTGTGTGCGTGTGTGTATGTGTGTGTGCGTGTGTTTGTGTGTGTGTGTGTGTGTGTGTGTGTGTGTGTGCTGTGAGTTCTCTTTCATCCTGTGCGCCGCTGCTTATGTGAGACTGTTGATATAATAATAATAATACACGTGAGGATTTGTTTGTGCCCTATATCTCTGCTGAGCTGAGGGCGTGTGTGTGTGTGTGTGTGTGTGTGTGTGCGCGCGCGCGCGCGCGCGCGCGTGGTGCGTGCGTGCGTGTGTTGTGCGCGCGCGCGCGTGTGTGTGTGTGTGTTTACAGACAGGGTAAGTCGGCGGGTGTAGGTGGGGGGGGGGAGGGAAAGGAAAGGATCACGGAGGGGGGGGGGGGGGGGGAGGGGAGAGGGAGGAGTGGCCTCGATGGGGCTTTTGTGATTACAGGTGTGACTGCAACCTGTGTGCCGTTTCCTGTGACGGCTGGACTGGGGCTACTGGTCAGTCCGTTATCAGTCACTTTCCCTGCCTGGACCACACCACTTCAAGGGGCAAGTGCATCTCTCTGTGGTAGCACCCCCATGAGAATTGCCTCCCCCTGGAGATGTTCCCTCCAATGTCATATATTTTGAATCAACTGCCACTTCTCAGTGTTCTCTTGTCACAACTTGTGAGTATCATCATCTTCCTGGGGGTACTGTAACAGACATTTGGTCAGGCAGGGTTCCACTGCCCTCTGTCACTGATTGTGTGCTGCTAGGTACAGGTCTGATGGTTTATGTCACCACGGGAATAAATAAATACAATATTTCCGATTTTGTCTTGCAACACTGGGAAGCAATGTCTGCTCATTGTCATTTCGAGAGAGCCAAAAATGAAGACGGTACATGTCGACGCTTTCTCACACCGCCTCACTGCTGAGCCGTGACACAGTGCGCATTGTTTTAAAAGAAAAAAAAAATAAACACAGAACTGAGTAACATATTCTTTCTGATTATAAATCTACTTTTTTTTTTTTCTCGGTCAGTTCTGTCAATGGTTAAAAGTTTGTTGCTGTTGTTTTAAAACTGAAATTTCCCAAAGCTATCATCCACAGGGGCAGTAAAGACTCAACCGTGTCTAGGGCACGGCATGACGGAAAGCGGAGCGCATCCCTCTCCTGACGCTGCCTTTAGCATTCCCTGAATTGAATCAGGTACCCATTTCCCACTGGGTGGACAAAGAAGGGTCTCAAGCCGAAAAACGTCAGACCCCACATGTAATTTTAATTCACGACCGTCGGCTTCTCAGGCAAACGATCTAACCATTAAAAAAAAAAAAATTTGATCACTGGTCCCTCTGATGTCAGTGAAAACCAAGTAAATAAATCGCAACCTCTCTCTCTCTCTCTCTCTGTGTGTGTGTGTGTGTGTGTGTGTAGTAGTAGTAGTAGTAGTAGTACACACAAATGTGAACTTGTGTCAGTGGGAACATGTAAAGGGTAAAAAAAAAACGATTTACGTGAATGATAACATGCAAAAATGGCGCAACGTTCGTGTCCCGGTTCGCGATTCTTTAACCCGGGTGAGCCAACCGGCACTTTAGGGGATAGGGGGCGGGGAGGGGGGGGGGGGGAAGGAAGGGGTCACTTTAAATAACACTACTACACCGAAGCAACCAGTGGTCGGGTGTTTGTGTGCGAACTTCTGACCATCTCTTCTCTGTGAAAGTGTTGGGATCATTCGATTCCGAATCTGCTTCTGTGACTTATCTGTTGGAGGGAAATTAAGGCGTGGTGGGGTGAGGTGGGGGAGGGGGGCAGGGAGACGGGGGAGGGGGGGGGGGGAGGGGGAGGAAGGAGAGTTGCAAGGAAGAGGAGAGAGAGGTTAGAGACAAGGTGTGGTGGGGGTTGAGGTACAGAAGCTCAGCTGGAGAGAGAGAGAGAGAGAGAGAGAGAGAGAGAGAGAGAGAGAGAGAGAGAGAGAGAGAGAGAGTTTAGGTAGCACGTGTTTGTGATTTGTAGAGACTGGTCGTGATTTGTGTCAAGATAGAGTGGGTGAGCGGAGGGAGGTGTAGGGGGGGGGGGGGGGGGGGATGAAGGAGGGTGACGTTGTGGTCCAGATATGGGTATGATTGATGATGGTGCCTGACATTTTGTCTTCTCCCTGATCAGAAGACTTTCCGTACTTTGAACTGTTGTGTCTGTCTGTCTGTCTGTATTTATGTATGTATGTCCGTCTGTCTTGGTTTATACAAACCTTTGTGGTCACAAAATATTGCCGAAACAAGAAGAACTTCAAGTGCAATAAGCTAGGGCTTAAGGTTACAAAATGTTGCCGAAACAATAAGTAGAACTTTGAGTATAAGAAGTTAGGGATTAATTAATGAAACCAAGTACTCTGTCTTCTGTCTGTCTTAGTTCATCTTTTTTTTTTCCTCCTGACCTTTATTCACAAAATATTGCTGCATCAGTGAGACGCGTTGCAGTCCAAGGCTTTTAGCACGTACTCTTTCTTCTGTCAATCAGTCAGTCTGGAGAGAGAGAGAGAGAGAGAGAGAGAGAGAGGGGGGGAGGGGGGGGGGGGAAGACAGACAGACAGACAGAGAAATGCAGAGAGAGGAAAACACAGACAGACAGACAGACAGACGTACAGACAAGCGGATAAAATTCAGAATACGTGCAATAATCCTTAGCTTGTTATACTCGCAATGCTCAGGGCAATATTTTGTAATATATAGTTTTACATAAACCTACACAGATAGACAGATATAGCTGTTGAAAGGACGGTAAGTCTTCTAATCATTGAGAAACATTTCGTGGGGCACTATCATCAACCATGACCATATCTGGACAACACCATCACTTTCCTTTATCCCCTCTGCTCCCTCCCTCAGCCCATCTACCTTACATCAATCAACTGTCATCCATCAGAATCAGCACAGTATAGATTTCACCAAATCTGGAAACAAATCAAACAAAACAAAACTAAAAAAAAAAAAAAAAGACAGAAGGAAACACCCCCAACCCCCCAACCCTCAAAATAAACTGGTGGTAAAAAAAAAAAAAAATCCACTGAAATCCTTTGACACAACGCCGTCGCCATATCTCTACCGTCATCACCTCGCGGCCCAATATCTAGCAACTTCTCGAGGGGAAGAAACGCGTCTGAAGTGCTTGCACCCGTACTTGAAATAAAAGCCGTTTTTATAATCCACATTTAAAGAACGGTGCTTTAACAGTGAGCTCAAGCTGGAGAGTCTCCGCCTTTTTGCCGTTCTTTGTCGTCTCCGGCTCGTGTGGCAGACGTCCTTAGGATTGCGATTAGCCGAGGTGATTGTTCTCTTGCCGGCTTTTCCTGTCATTGGAGGTCGCTTTGCGAAGGTCTGATGGCTCCGTGGTGACCACAGTGGAGTTCTAAACATGATCTTTTTTTTCCTGAGCCGTACGTCAGAGGTCTTGCTCTACTGTGTCTCTGTTTGACTAACAGTCTGACTGTCTGTCAGACTGTGTCTGTCTTCTCTCTCTCTCTCTCTCTCTCTCTCTCTCTCTCTCTCTCTCTCTCTCTCTCTGTGTTTTCTCACACATCATCCTTCTCTCTCCCTCTCCCTCTTCCTCTCCCTCCCCCCCCCCCCCCCCCCCCTCTCTCTCTTTCTTTCTCCCTCTCTCTCTGTTTCTCTCAC
>JADBJO010000317.1:277793-282793 GCA_016801955.1 Conus betulinus | reverse complement strand
CAACAAAAGCACTACACATCGAATGACGTGCTTGCTAAACGATTGACATCTTTAAGGCGAATAAAGCCAGACTGTTGTCAGGGTGCTAAGCATTCCGTTCAATTTATGCCACCCAGACTGAAAAGAAAGACAAAAGGAGATGAAAAAATATACCACCTCTGAATGCAACAGAAGTACATACACACACAAAAGGTTTTATTGTTATCGTCAACCAGAGATAAGGAAGACCAGTCTCTCTAATCGGAATGGCTGATACGGCAGTGTCTTAGCTTTCTGCTCACTGTGGCGTGATTTTTTTAATTTTTTTTTTTTTTTCGATTCATCGACGACTAAAAAACTAATATTAAGATATGGGGAGGGGGATGGGGGGGGGGGGGGGGGGGGGGTGTCGAAACGGCAAAGCAAAAACAAACTGATGAGGTATGCAGACATGCGACATCAACACGCAAATAAACAATCGAACAAAAGATGGTTATTTATAAACAGCGGCACACCAGCTAGCATGTAAACGCACAGAAGACAAAAGCGGCTGAAACGAACAAAGGTAGCTCAGGTGAAAACGACTCAGAGAGAGAGAGAGAGAGAGAGAGAGAGAGAGAGAGAGAGAGAGAGAGAGAGAGAGAGAGAGAGAGAGAGAGACGTGAATAGGTACATAGATAGATACATAGATAGATACACAAATAGATACAAAAAATAGGTACATAGATAGATGCATAGATAGATACACAAATAGATACAAAGATAAATACATGGACATAACATGAAGAAGAAGAAGAAGAAGAAGGAGAAGAAGAAGAAGAAGTACCAGAACCAGAGCCAGACCCAGAAACTAGAACAAGAACAAGGACAAGAAAGATAAGAACCATGCCAAGAAGAACAAGAGCCAGAAGATGAAGAAGAAAGACGGGCAGATGAAAATAAAAAGAGGAAAGAGAAGCAGAATCTGCGAGTGAAAGGACGGGAGAGGAAGTGACGTGGAAGCAGACATATGTCATTTCAGTCTTCAGAGGTCCAAAAACATATCTGGAAACAATATGGTTTAGGAAACGCCCACTAGTGTCATGTAACATGTGGCTCCTAGCTGAAGAAGAATAATAAGAAGAAGAAGAAGAAGACGAAGAAGATAATGATGATGATGATGATCATGACGAAGAAGAACCACGACAACAAGAACAAGAAGATGATGATGATCAGAAGACGAAAGAGAAGAAGAAGAAGAAGAAGAAGAGGAAGAGAAGAAGAGGAAGAAGAAAAGAAGAAAGAATCGGAAGAAGAAGAAGAAAAAAAGAAAAGAAGAAGAAGAGAAGAAAAAGAGAAGAAGAGGAATCAGAAGAAGAAGAGAGAAGAAGAAGAAGAAGTAGGAGGAGGAGGAGGAGAAGAAGAAGAAGAAGAAGAACAACACAAACACACAACAACAACAACAACAATAACAAAAACAAAAACGGGAACAAAAACAAGAACAAGAAATATAAAGAACAAAAAGAACAAGAACAAGACCGAGAACAAGAACAAGAAGAACAGGAGAACAAGAACAAGAAGAACAGGAAGAAGACGAAGAACAGGAAGAACAAGAACAAAAAGAACCAGAACAAGAAGACTAAGAATAAAAAGAACAGGAAGAAGAAAAGGAGAAGGAGGGAAATTATGTGTGTGTGTGTGTGTGTGTGTGTGTGTGTGTGTGTGTGTGTGTGTGTGTGTGTGTGTGTGTGTGTGCGCGCGCGCGCGCGCGCGCGCGCGCGCATGCGTGCGTGCGTATGTACGTGAGTATGCGTGCGTGCGTAGGTGCGCGCGTGCATGCATGTGGGGAGGGGGGGGGGGAGTGAGGGGGGGGATGAATATGTGTGTCAACGTGTGTGTGCGCGCGCCCTCAAGTGTGTGTGTTTGTGTCTGTCTGTCTGTCTGTGTTTTCTGAGTGTGTATGTGTCTCTGTGAGTTCGTACTCCATTCAGCTTAGTACGATATCCTCGTGGTGTTTTTGCCGGTGTGCTCTGCAGTCCCGAAATACGGGCTGGTGCACCCGTAGTAATGCTCCCGTGGAGGGTTCTTTCATGTCCCGTCCAGTGGCCATGACACAATGGCATCTGCCAGGGAGCAGTTCTGTACCTTGACGTCTTAATGCAATGCCATGTGCGTGCCTGCACCCTATATAAACACACCAAAGGCTTCCAACGGTGGTGCAGGACTGCTCCCAGTTGGTTGGTTCAGCAGTTGAAGACAGTACTTCTCTGGGTCCCACCAGCACCTCCGGGTATATCTGTGTCTTCCTAACGTTTGACACGAACGAGAAGCCATAGCTGTGGACGGGTGAGTTTATCAGGCGAGGGGGAGCGAGACAGGTAGGGAGGGAGAGGCAGGCAGGTAGGTAGTTTATCAGAAGGGAGCAGAGACAGGCGGGGGACTGGGGTACTAACCTATATCGATGGGCAGGTAATAAATGAGCGCCGGTGGCAGCATTTATGGGAGTTTAACAGACTGGAATTTTAGCCAGGGGAGAGAGAGAGAGAGAGAGAGAGAGAGAGAGAGAGAGAGAGAGAGACGGGGGGGGGGGGGGGGGGGGGGGGGGGGGCAGCAGCAGCAGCAGGAAAGGGGGTAAAAGAGCAGTGGTTTGGGGGGGATATTGGCGGTGGGAAATACGCATGGGGCTGAGGGAGGGGAGGTTCCAATATAGGCATCGAGGAGGGTGTGTGTGTGTGTGTGTGTTTCGAAAAAAGTGTGCGCGGGCGTGCGTGTGTGTGTGGTGAGTGTGTGTGTGTGTGTGTGTGTGTGTGTGTGTGTGTGTGTGTGTGTGTGTGTGTGTGTGTGTGTGTGTGTGTGTGTGTGTGTGTGTGTGTGTGTGCTTTTGTGTGTGTGTGTGTGTGTGTGTGTGGATGGGGAAGGGCTGCTTAAATGGTGGCAGATGGGGAGTGGGAGTACATTATTTCTAGGAAGAGAAAGTGGTTCATATGTTGCTGGAATTGCTATGGTTATTTCGCAGTCACAGGTTGCAAAATTTTTATAAACATCAATAATTTGGTGTACCGCTAGGGTATTTCACTCATGTATACATCATGCATACATCAGATGTGGGTTTAAAAGTACTAACGTGGATGATAGGTTAAGTGGAGGTGTGTGTGTGTGTGTGTGTTTTTTTTTTTGTTTTTTTTTTTTTTTTTTTCTTTATAAGTGTCTAATATCATCTGGCGATGAAAAGACGTTAAATAAACCGCTGAACTGACTGAAGAGAAAGTGATGTTTGAGTTATTCAAGTCGGAAGAGAAGGGAGCAGTTGGGTGCGGTTGAGTGGGTGCGGGGTGAGGGAGAAGGATGGAGTGGGGTGGTACTTTGGTTTTGTATGCTGCTGTTTGTGACGGCGTTTTTATTTTATATGTGTTTGTTCTCTTTCTTTATGCTTTGTTGTTGTTGTGTGGTGGTGGTGGTGGTGGTGGTGGTGGTGCTGCTGCTGCTGCTGCTGCTGTTTCTACTGCTGTTTTAATTTAGTTATTTTGGTTTGTGTTTCGTAATGCTTGTTTTTGACGGCAAAAAATTGTCAACAGATCCTCTCAAGATATTCATTGCTCATGACAATATGTCAACGTTTGCCCCTCGTAAGATTCAGTTCTTTCGTTAGTTGAGCAATCGTAACCACTTTTTTTTTCTTTTTTCTTTCTTGCTTTGTTCTTGTTCTAATACTGATTGTTCTTGTTCTTGTTCTAATGCTTTCTTTCTTTTTTTTTTTTTTTTTCCTTTTTTTCTTCTTCTAGTCCTAAAGAAAACAAAACGTTGCCATAGAGCATACTAAAGTAAAACTGTGAACAGTCACAGTGTAGTGCAAGGATGCCCAACACAACGCACAAGACGCCGTGAACACCACACGAAGCGGATCGCACTCCATTGTGCCACACTGCACCACATCAACTTACAGCCATGACACAATACTTGACACATAATGCTACACATCATTGCTCTTACATCATTGCACAGCTCTACAGTCATCTACATTTCATAAACATTGTACCATCAACATAGACCAAGAGGAGCAAGAGGGAGAGGAAAAAGAAGAAGCAAAGAGGTACAAGAAAGTACGACAGCAATTCGAAGCGGAGAAAGATGAAGAAGGAAAGATGGACATCAGCCGACGAAGAAGAAACAAATACAGCAAGAGCGGAAGAGAGGAGGAGGAGGATTAAGAAGAGGAGAAGAGAAGAAGAGAAGAGAAGACAATAAGAGAAGAAGAGAAGAATAAGAAAGAAGAAGAAGAAAGAAAGAAGAAAGAAGGAGGAAGAAAGAAAGAGGAGGGAAGAAGAGAAGAGAAGAAGAAAGAGGAGGAAGTAGAGGAGGGAGAGCAAGAGGAGAGAGGAGCAGAAAGAAGAGAGGGAGAAGAAGAAGGAAAGCGAGGAGGAGGAGAGAAGAAGGAGAGAAGAAGAAGGAAGGAGTAGTAAGAGAAAAGAAAGGAGAGTAGTAGGATAGAAGAAGAAAGAGTAGAGAGAAAGAAAGAAAGAGTAGAAGAGAAGGAAGAAAGAGAGAAGAGGTGAAGAGTGTGAAGAGAAGGAGAAGAAGAGTAGAAGATGAGAAGAGGAGGAATGAAGGAGGAAGAAAGAAGAAGAAGAAAAAGAAGAAAAAAAGAAGGAGAAGAAGAAGAAGAAACAAGAAACCCGAAGAGAAAAAAAGAGGAAAAATTAAGAGGAGGAAGAAGAAGGAGACAACAGAAAGAAGAGGAGGAGGAGGAGGAAAGAGGAGGGGTAAACCGAAGAGGAGAAGCAGAATGAGGAGGAGGTGGGTGGACGAGCAAGAAGAAAAAGGAAGAGGTGGAGGAGAGAGAAGAAAGAAGGGGAGGAAGACGAAAAACAGAAAACGAAGAAGAAGAAGAGGAAGAAGAAGGAGGAAGAAAGAAGAAGAGAAGAAGAAGTAGAAGAAGAAGAAGAAGAAGAAAATGTGGGAAGAAGGATGGAAGAGCAGGAGTTGGAGCAGAAGTCCATTGACAAAATGAACTTGATAGGGACCCTCCTTCTCCTCCTCCTCTT
>JADBJO010000317.1:265293-272793 GCA_016801955.1 Conus betulinus | reverse complement strand
ACCTGTCGGATTAAAATTTTGGGGAGTGTGAGGTGATTTGAGCACGTTACACCGGATTCCCGCACAGACCCTGCACAACATGGATCCACTCTTGGTCTGCGATTTCTTTTTCGTTCCAGTCGGTCCTCACGTTTTAGCTCACAAATTTTGCTAACAGGCAAACACTGACAGACGAGCATGAACAAATAATTATCTCCCTTAGCGGAAGTAAACGGAGAAACAGTGAAAAAAATCTTTCTTTTACCAAGCCTCAGCAAATGGCATAAAGTTCCCTCTCTCTTTCATGGATTCGGTCACTATATTCCAGACAAGAAACAAAAACACATCTTTTTCCTGAATGAAAAAAAATATGCATGATACCTGCCTGAATACATATTGATTATGTAGGAGAAGGCGGGAGGTTGTTTATACAAAATGCTTATGCCCATCACACACATGTAAAGTACACGTGAAAGAATGTTTGGATACAACTTAGTATAGCTACTATATCTTGTGGAATGAGTGGTGCGCTTTACATTGCTGGAGAGTTTTCATGTCTGTCTGTCTGTCCGTCTCGTCTGTCTGTCTGTCTTTCTGTCTGTCTGTCCGTCCGTCTGTGTGCCCTCAAACACAGCCCTGATCCGGTTTGCGTCAAAGTCAAAATGGAGCATGGACGGAAAGAAGCTGGTTGAAAACATGGGCTTACTCATCTTTGTCTTTTCGCTTCTGTCTTTTTTTTTTATGTACATTAATGTATGAGTCTGTCTACGTGGTTCGCCTCAGAACTGCAAACTACCTTACGATTGGTAGCCAGTTAGGTCGGGTTGTTTACCTGTCTGTTTCTCATACCGTGTTTTGCTATCGTTGTCATCACACGATACAGAAAGAAGAGACACGTGAAACCAAATCATCACTGCTAAACGTCAACAGTTTCTCTCTCTCTCTCTCTCTCTCTCTCTCTCTCTCTCTCTCTCTCTCTCTCTCTCTCTCTCGCTCGCTCGCTCTCTCTCTCTCTCTCCTCTCTCTCTCTCTCTCTCTCTCTCTCTCTCTCTCTCTCGGCTGCCCCACCTCCTCCCCTCCCCACGTTTTATTTTCTCCCTAGTGCCATCTCACATATCACGTCTCATCCGCTGACAAAACTGCTGTGGTTCTTTTACGAGCAGACTAATCTGGGCTGTTAATCTGCCGAGGATATACCCCGACATGTGGAAAAAGAGATGGGGGGGGGGGGGGGGGGGGGGGGGGGGGGGGAGCGAGAGAGAGAGAGAGAGAAAGGAAGACGGGAAAAGATAGTGCTATGAAGGGGAGGAAGAGACGGCAGAGAGAGAGAGAGAGAGAGAGAGAGAGAGAGAGAGAGAGAGAGAGAGAGAGAGAGAGAGGGGGGGGGTAGGGGAAGGAGGGGGTGGGAGATAGCATAGCCATCAAAGCGTAATCCATACCTCAGCGCACCGAAGCAAAATGAGAGAGGGAGGGTGGAAGGGAAGGGAGAGAGGGGGGGGGGGGAGGCAAGAGAGCGGAGAATGAAGGAAAGAGGGGGGGGGGGGGGGGGGGGGGGGGGGGGGGGGGGGGGGGGGGGGGGGGAGGACGAAGAAGGAAGGAAAAGGGGTGAGAGAGTAGGAAAGGGGGAGTACAGACAGACAGACAGACAGACAGACAGACAGACAGACAGACAGGGAGAGAGAGAGAACAAAGGGAATTTCTGTTCACCAACGCCCCCATAGGGTTCTCTCTCTCTCTCTCTCTCTCTCTCTCTCTCTCTCTCTCTCTCTCTCTGGCCTGGGAGCGAGCGCTGAAAACCCAAAACGCAAGGCCTACGTGTAGCCTGTGCACGGGTTGTCGTATCAGGTCTCTGCCGCGTGCCTCTCTGCGTCACGCTCCTCAGCTCTGTTAGCATACCTGCCTGCGGCTTGCAGCGCATCCGCTTGTTCGAATCGAGCAGCCAGGGGTACGTTTAGTACCGGAACTGTGCAGTGTCATCGTCCCTCTCATGAAACCGTTCCAAAGATTTATGTTGCTTGGCTTGTCGTTCACGGCAACGCATACGGAAGCGCGCGCAGGCACCTGCGTTGGCAGAAAGGAGTGATGTGTGTGTGTGTGTGTGTGTGTGTGTGTGTGTGTGTGTGTGTGTGTGTGTCTGTCTGTCTGTCCGTTAGTGTGTGTGTGTGTGTGTGTGTGTGTGTGTGTGTGTGTGTGTGTGTGTGTGTGTGTGCGCACGCGCGCGCGCACTCATGTTCTACCATTTAAAGTGGGGTTTTACCAACTCATAAAACAACCGGGAAGTTTGCTTTGTTTCTTTTTAACCCACCTTTTTCCTCGCGCATTTTTTATCGTCGAAAACATTTGAAATACAAATCAGGCCTTGTGAATGCTTCAAAGAGAAAAACCATTCCAGCCATTCCAGAAAAAACTAACATTCAAACTATTTCTGAATAGATTACAACTGAAAACAGGTACTGTTATTCCTAATGCACAGGCTGGGTTTTGCCATAGGAGATGTAGCATCGAACAGATCTTTATCTTGCATACCAGGCCTTGGTGCGTGTCTTTATAGACATCAAGACAGCGTTCGACAGAGTGTGGCACGGGTGTTTATAGCCACAATAAAGGAACTGAACAGAGGGCAAAAGCTAATCAAAACTATCCAGCAACTATACTTAAATGAAGGTATTTTGGCGGAATGATTCCACATTTCAGTTGGAGTTTGCTGGGGCTGCCTTCATTTTCCCACACTATTTCTGCGTATTCCTGGAGCACATCATGACCAGTACAACTGAAAAATAGTACCAGTACGGTCAGCATTAGAGAAAAAAAAAAAAAACATCACACCAACCTCGTTTTTCAGACAATATTAATGGCTTGACCAGCAGTGAAGAAGAACCGGACAAGGGGTTTTGTAAGACAGGGTGAAACACCAGTAGGCTTTGCCATGAGGAATCAGCGTTGGATGGCCAGCCACAACAACACTATCTAAACAGGCATAACTGTCAGTGGACAGAAGTTGAGAACTAGTCAAAGATTCATTTACCTGGGATCCATCACTGATTAGCAGTGAGGAACCAAACCACAGATCTCTCTAATGGTAGAACTTGAGCTGGCATAATCTAACAATGGAAGCTGGATCAGGATAATCCAATAATGGAATTTGTGTCGGGACAATCTAACGACAGGACTTGGTTCCAGACAGTCTGATAGCACACCGCTCGGGTTGGGATAATATACTAGTGGACCTTTGGCTGTGACAATGCGATGGAAGAAGAACTTGGGCCGGAATAATAGAATAGCATAGCTTTGGTCGGGGCAACCTGAAGTCAGAACTTGCGACAGGACGACCTAATGGCAGAACTTGGGAGAGGACGACCTAATGGCAGAACTTGGGAGAGGACGATCTAATGGCAGCAGAACTTGCGACAGGACGACCTAATGGCAGAACTTGGGAGAGGACGTCCTAATGGCAGAACTTGGGAGAGGACGCCCTAATGGCAGAACTTGGACGATCTAATGGCAGAAGGTGGGTAGGAACGATCTAATTACAGAACTTTGATGTCAGAACTTTGGTTGGCACAAATTAATGGCAGAACTTGGATCAGGACAGACTAATGGCAGAAACTTGGGTCGGGACGATCTGTCCCCTGTCGGTCTTTTTTTCATTTTTAGATCAGAAAATAGAAACCCTATCAGAATGTTTCCTAGTCAAAAGCTTGGGCAATAGAAACCCATTCGTATATTTCATCGTTTAAAATTCCTAATCGATGATCTGTCCCCTGTCGGTCTTTTTCATTTTTTAGATCAGAAAATAGAAACCTATCTTGGGCAATAGAAAACCCATTCGTACATTTCGTCATTAAAATTCCTAATCCCCATTAGTAAGTTTCAAGAGTAAGTCAACAAAAACCCATCAATTTATTTCACTATTATAAACCTAAGGAAAAGAATCTCCTCGGTATCTCTCATCGTTGAAAGATCAGGCAATAGAATCACATACATACGTTTCATTCTGAGGTAAGGGAACAAAACCTAGTTAGTATGTTTCATTGTTATAAGGTCGTAGAATGGAACCAAACCAGTATTTGTCATTGCTAGAAGTGCAGGAAATAGAAACCCCATCAATATGTTTCGTTGCTAGAAGGTCAAGAAAAAAAGAAATATATCATCAGTGTGTTCCATTATTAGCTCAAGGAACAGAATATCATTAGTGCCGTTTAATGAAAGAGGGTCAGAGAATGGAACTGCATAGTATATTTCGTTGTTACGAGCTCAGGGAATAGAACACCATTAGCAATCATACGTAATTAGATCAGAGCATAGAACGCTGCCAGTATATTTCATGGCTGAAAGGTCAAGAAACAGAAGGTCAGCATTATGGCATATTATTAGACCAGGGAATAGAATTCAATCGGTCTGTTTCATGTTGGGTCAAGACAAAGAACCTCATCAGTACGTTTCGTTGTTAGAAGGTCAGGAAACAAGAGTGACCTGAGCATGTTTCACTGTTAGAAGGTTTGGGAATAGAACCACATCAGTATGGTCACTTTCAGTTAATGGAAAACGACCCAGTTAGCTTGTTTCATCGTTAGAGTGTCGGGGAATAGAATCCTAGCAGTATATATCACCATTAAGTCAGACAATAGAACCCTGTCAGTATGTTAAATTGTGAAAACACCAAGGAACAGAACTCTATGAACGTGTGTTATTGTTAAAAAGCCGGCAATAAGACATCATAAGTATGTTTCATTATTTGAGGGGGAAAAAAAAAAAAACAACAACAGAAAAAAGGGAACAGGACTGCATTATCAATTGTGAGGGAATAAAACTCCGTTCGTCTGTTTAGTCGTTACGTCAATGAACAGGACTCCGTCAATATAATTTATTGTTGGGATTCCCGGACCTGTCGGCTCTGTCCAGATTTTGTTGACACTTTTTTTTTTTTAAGTCATAGACCTGGACTACATCGAGGGGTGGAATTCCTCCGCACGGAGAATGTGGCTTCTGTTACCATCCCAACACTGCAGGTCTCTGTTTGTCCCGGGCCTGTAGGAGGCCAAGGCATTAGTCACTGCCATGAAATTAAGTGCTAGGTGTAGGCGCAGTCTTGTCACGCAGCCATAAACCAAAATGAGTTTCTTTACCTCTAATAAACATTGGTATGTTCTATCCATCACCATAAAAATACACAGATTAAAGTGTAAGATCGGTGACTTGAGCGACGCGGTTTTTTTCCCCCCGATGATCCCAGTCAGTGTCTGTTTCCTTTGTACTTCCCAGTCTTTGTTGATTCATTGACAAAATATTTTGTTAGCATGGTTACACGGAGATGGGAGGAGGGGTGGGTGGGTGAGGAGGGATGGGAGGAAAGGAAGGTGGAAGGGGGTTAAGAGGGGTAACGCCATTGGTTCCAAGAAAGACGAAGGGGGGGGAAAAAGAAAAACACGAACAATGTCAGCCATCGCATTCCCCAGAGTTAAATCTGGACTTTTTCTTTTGTGTTTTTCATTACGCACACACACAACACACCCTTGTCCTCCCCCTACTTATGTAGTTTGAAGCGGCTGTAAAAGGTCCAAGCTTAAAAACAATGAAGCACATGAAATCAGTGTAACATACGAAAACATCAGCATAATCTCTCTCTCTCTCTCTCTCTCTCTCTCTCTCTCTCTCTCTCTCTCTCTCTCTCTCTCTCTCTCTCTCTCTCTCGCAATATAGATAGATAGATAGATAGTAGATAGATAGATAGATAGATAGATAGATAGACAGATAGATAGATAGATAGATAGATAGATAGACACATAGACAGATAGATAGATAGATAGATAGATAGATAGATAGATAGATAGATAGATAGATAGATAGATAGATAGATAGATAGATAAATGTGTGTGTGTGTGTGTGTGTGTGTGTGTGTGTGTGTGTGTGTGTGTGTGTGTGTGTGTGTGTGTGTGTGTGTGTGTGAGTGAGTGAGTGAGTGTGTGTGTGTGTGTGTGTGTGTGTGTGTGTGTGTGTGTGTGTGTGTGTGTGTGTCCAGACAGACAGTCAGACAGACAGACAGAGCCACTCCAACAAAGCAAGGCCTGCCACAACAGAAACAGAAGGATTTAAGGCTGGCCAAATACGAGTAGGACTAAAGGCCTCGTGCCATTAGACACTGTCACAACACAGCCCGGGATTTGGAGCGGAGTGTTTTTACCACGTGTTGACACCGAACGCTTGGTGCCGGAACCCAAAAATCTGTGGGACCGGTGTCACCTGGCTCGGACTCCCCTCATTAGATTTTGTCACGGGGGTGTTTTGGAGGACTACCTGTAATGAAAAAAAAAACCCAACAAAACAAAACAAAACAAAACAAAAAAAAAAACCCAAGGTATTCCTTCTGGTACCGATGCAGTGTATATTTGTTGTTGTAGTCGTTGCTGTTGTTGTTGTTGTTGTTGTTGTTGTTGTTGTTGTTGTTGTTGTTGTTTCACTCACGCAAGAGAATGAAATTGTATGAGTAGAAAGGGATAATAAATGGTGAAATCATGATATGGAGGAGAGAGAGAGAGAGAGAGAGAGAGAGAGAGAGAGAGAGAGAGAGAGAGAATGTTGTTGCTTATTACCCAGTAGACTGCAAAGGGCCGTACTAGATCTGTCACTTCGTTGATGTCACTGTCAAAATAGATTTGAAGAAAAAAAAATAAAGAAAAAAATAAACACGCACACAATGTTAACTCGAACGGATTCTCTGAAAGATTTTCTGAAAACACGTCGGAATTCATTAAAATCATAGATTCATAAAAATCTTTAAAAAAAAAAAAAAAAAAACAAAAAAAAAAAACAAACGTTTACTCATTTCTTTCTTTTTGTCCTGATATGTCGGTCCGTACATTAACATGTCTGCGGTCAGATAGTAGTTTATGAATCATTGAATAGTAATTACCCTCCCATAATCAACAACTTCGAGCAAGCGTTCTGTTTTCAAAGATTTGTCCCTATGAGAAGCAAAGACCATAAAAAGAAGAGTAAGAAGAATAAGAAGAAGAATAATAACGAGCAGAACTAGTACTAGAACCAGAAACAACAAAAGCATGAAGAAAAAAACACGAGCAAAATACAAATTAAAAAAAGAACAAACAGAAACAGAAGACGACGAAATCAACAAATACACGAGATAGATCTGTACAAAAACAGGTCAAGACAGTATTAGTGAGTATTCCACACAAGATAATGATCGCCGTTTGTCGTTAAAAAAAAAAAAAAAAAAAAAGCATACACAGCAAAAAAAAAAAAAAAAAAAAAAGCAGTCCGTCATTTGACCCAGTTTCCTTCGCTTTAAAATACAACTTCATTTGGCCCAATTTCATTCGCTTTAAAATAAAACTTCATCAATCAGCATTTGCAATGTTCGGCCTTAATTTAGTGGTGAAAACATTCAAAAATGCCTTTTTTCCCATGCATATATGGTTCGCCATCTAGTATTCAAAAATTTGGATTCCCTTTGTTTTAGTTCTAATTAGCATTGTTACCAGCTAAAAGTAGATAACAACGACT
>JADBJO010000317.1:250293-260293 GCA_016801955.1 Conus betulinus | reverse complement strand
GGTGGTTGGTTTGGCATCTGAGGACAACACCTCCCTGGGTCCCACTGGCACACTTTGAGTGTCTCTTTTCTTCTGTGTTTTGCATACTAGGCTCCAAAAGTCTATTATCTTTTTCAGCACAAAGTTCAGCACACTGTTTTAGAGATGTCTGGAATGGCCTCTTGTTCTCATAAAAATAACATCTCATGACAAAACTTCGACTGGAAGTTATGCACACAGAGAGAAGCTATTTCCTGCACACCACAGAATTCAGCACATAACGTTTCACAAAGAAAATTTTATACTTCAATATTTTACAAAAATCACATTCCCGTTGGACATTTACTGGGTGCACTTTTGGTAAGAGCTTTTACAAACCCAACTTTCAGTGGACAGAACCTCATACATACAGGCTTTTGATTACAACCCCCAACAATTAATGAGAAACTATTTCACGATGTATCTTTCATCAAGCATTTTATCTTCATTGCCTGGACTAGGCCTACAACGTCTATAAGACGCCGTCATTCTCGACTCAGACCCCAAAGACACCATCTGTCATACTGTCATCTTCGACAGGCATTATCACTACACGATTTTCATGAGACTGCAATTCATATTGTGTACTGTTCATCAGACTGTTTTTAGCATTAATAGATAAGCAAAGTGACTTCTTTCCCCAAGGGGGGGAAGCAACCGAAGATTAACCAGAAGGTAAAAGTCACTTAGCCTTTAGCCATAGAGGCAGTAAACTATCAGAGGTTCACCTTGTACACAGCTCAGCATTAGGGAAGTTGAAGCCCAATCTTCACCCGCCACTTTTATCTTCCCTGAACAGAATCAGGTACCGGCTTTCCGCTGGAAGGACAGAGAGAGTTCTCTAACAGTGACATGTGCGGCCCTTCCAATGGCATAGGTGCCAGCCTATACGGTTTTTCCCATATTGGTGTACGGGAAACCTACAATTTCGGGTCTGTATGGCCGTATACAAGTTTCATACGGGTAAAACTGATTTATATGGGCAAATCGGAAATCACTGAGGCAAAATACGAGAGGTGAACAAATTTTCATAGCAGACGACACAGACTCTTAGCACTGAAACGGGAACGAAATAAGTAGATGTTCGGTCATGTTTTGAGATCAACCCTTCAGCCCCCTTGTTGCCGGCAGCAAAGTCTGCCACCAAGCAGCACAACGATGAACATCAGTAACTGTCATTTGCAAGTGACGGTGTTGAACAGAACAACAGCTGTGTGTTCTTGGGAAATTGGTATGATTGAGAATAGAAACTTTGGGGATCACAGTAAGTAATGATGTACTCCTGACTTCAATGGACTAATGATATTGGTAGGAGTGGAAAGTGCGTAGATCAAATTGGTTTGTGACTTTGATGGACTCATGATGTTGGTAAAGTGGAAGAGTGTATAAACAATGGGTTTATAAACAGTTTTAATTCTGCATCATTGTCAGTGTTTCACAATAGGGTGTGTGAATTTGATCTACAAACTGTCTCAAATGATGCATTCTGCTGGAATGAAAGAGAAGATTCTGTTGGATGTGTAAAGTGTTCTTGTTATTCATAAACAGTCTTAAATTGTCATCATTTGTTTCAAGAAGTTCTGCCTGATACTGAGTATTACATTGTATTCACAGCAATTTTTGTTTATGTGTTTGCGTTTTCCGTAGTGTATAAGTGCTCGGAATAAGGTTTTGGGGCTCGGAATAAGGAAATTGTAAAATGAGGAAAATTGGGTTGACACCTATGCAATGGTTGGAAGTTAGGATTATCAGCTCAGCAGCCAAACGCTCAAATTTCTAACCACTGACCAACCAATTGCGTGTGCTTCACACCAAGCAAACGCTGCTTGCAGTGCCTATTCTTCAAGCACTGCTCCAGACAAAAGCAAACAAGGTATTTACCAATTGTATGTATCGCAGAATCGTACTTATCCGTGATAACAATTATCTGTAATTTACATTCGTGTGTGTGTGTGTGTGTGTGTGTGTGTGTGTGTGTGTGTGTGTGTGTGTGTGTGTGTGTGTGTGAGAGAGAGAGAGAGAGAGAGAGAGAGAGAGAGAGAGAGAGAGAGCTGTTATGCTGTCTGTCTGTGTCAAACCATCCTGTATCAAAATTTGTAAAGCGCCTGTAGCCACCACTATTTTAATGCGTTTATTTTGTTATCGTATTCTGGAGAGAGGTTTGTCATCTTCAGTGGTATAAAAAGAAAATAATGAGAAGGAAAAGAAATACAGATGAACTCAATTCAGCTGATACGGAAAGGAACCATGTGACGTGAAACTCCAGCGGCATTATGTTCTCAATTATACGCAAATTATCATTTCGCCATGGTAGGAAAGGGTTAACTCCCTTGTTTATCATTTAGCGTTTACATCCCCCATCCGTCCTTTATCACTTTAGATATCCTATTTTTTACAAACAAACCCTCAACGGACAATATTTCATCAGCAGACAAATTGTCTTCCTTGTGCAGTTTTCACGATGAGTATTGGTCTTCTTCTTGCGAAGGGACATAAAATCTCAACTGCCTGTTAATCTTGACATGTAAATGATACTCTTTTCTCTGCGTGTGGGGGAGAGGACGGAGGGGGTATTGGGATGGAAAAGAGAGGCGAAGGGGTCGGATATGGGAGAGGGTGAGGAGTATTGTATTTCTGTCTGTCTGTCTGCCTGTGTGTGTGTGTGTGTGTGTGTGTGTGTGTGTGTGTGTGTGTGTGTGTGTGTGTGTGTGTGCGTATATGTGTGCATGTGTGTGAAAGAGAGAAAGACAGACAGACAGACAGACAGAGAGCGAAGACAGACAGACAGAGAGAGAGACAGAGACAGAGACAGAGAAAAAGAGAGTTTCATCAATCTGCGCTGCCATTTGGGAAAGTTATTGGAACATAAACATCAGATCGTCAGTAAATCCTTCCTGTCTTTGACGAATGGAAGAAAAACTATCATTTGGAGACTGTTGGAAATCTAATTCCTATCGGGATAATAAGGAAGACTTTTTTGTTCTTATTTTCTTCGATTTGGTTTACATTATTCAGTACAATACAAAACAACATTTTCTGAGATGGCTTGGATCGAGTCTCAAGATTTGTGGAGTCGTTTAAAAACATCCCACCTCTATTTATCTGTGCCTCTCTCCGTCGTTTTTGTTTGTTTATTTGTTTTTTCACTTTGTCCAATTCGTTGCCGGCATTAGTCTGTCTCGTTCTCTCGGTTTGTTACATCCCCTGTTATAATATATGCCCTTATATCCCCCTCTCTCTGTTTGTCCCAGAATGCATCAGTTTATCTAATTATCCATCTATCTACCTACATGCCTACCTGCATACTTAGTTGTGTTCTGGTCTATACGTCTTTTTGTGTGCGTTTTTCCTTCTGTCACGTATGTTCTGTTTCGTCTTCGTTGTTTTGGTTGATTCTTTCTCTTTGCCTCTTACCTTCGCTCAGGTGAGAAAGAGTACCACACCCATCACCACTCTTCTCCCTCCCCCCCCCCCCCCCCCCCCCCCCCCCCCACTTTTGTCCCCCACCTCCCCCCCCCCCCCCCCCCCCCCCCCCCTTTTTTTTTTTCCCCTCTTTATCTTGTCTCCGACTCCTTCTATCCTGACCCAACCAGAACCCCCCCACCCCTCCCCTTCTCCATCCATGTACCACCTTCACCACCATAACCACCCCTCTCCACCCTTCCCCCCATTCCCCACCTCCCCATCCCCCCCCCCCCCCAAAAAAAAAAAAAAAAAAAAAAAAAACAAACACCCTCCACCCCCAACCCCAAGCTCCCCTACCACCGATCTACCAACCAAGCGAACTAGCGCCGGAATAACATTAGACAAGGCGTTTTAATTGCCCCGCCAGCCAGGCTGTCTTCAGGCGGTAGCCCTGAGTGAGATCGCCTCCCCTGATAGGCTTACGGACAAGTGTGCACATGCCAGCCACCGTTCGGCACTCGGGGGGCGGCGAAGCAAATGGCGTGGAACCACTCTCCCGGTGTAGGGGCCAGGCGATGCACCCCCCCTCTCTCTCTCTCTCCCCCCCCCCTCTCTCTCTCTCTCTCTCTCTCTCTCTCTCTCTCTCTCTCTCTCTCTCTCTCTCTCTTCCTTCACAGTGTGATAGTTCACATTACATAAGAGCGAGGGGCACATATTTAGGAATGGAACTTCAGAGCTAGGATCGTAACATCTATTCCAGAGAGAGGAAGGAAGTCTGTCAAGATGTCTGAGAGTGCAGGAATATTGAAGGGAACCCGTCCCCTAGCCCCCCCCCCCCCCCCCCCCCCCCCGCCCCTGCTCCCTCCCTCTTTCGTTCTTTCAATCCACTGACAATGAAAGTCGATCTCTCTGTTCCTTTCCTCCCCTCATCCATCCCCCATCCCCCCCCCCCCCCCCCCCCCCCATCCCCCTGCCGACCCCAAACCATCTCTCCCCTCTATCTCCTTCATCTGGGAAGCGAGAATGGCAAAGAGAACATCTACCAATCAAAACATGCGGTTAGTGGTCCAGCTCCCAAAGAGGACACATCACAACTGGTTTGTTTCGCCGGTCCGAAGGCGCTTTATTATGAATGAGCCGGAGCCATTGCTGTGACTACTTTTTTTTTTTTTCCCTGTGCGCTTGTTGATGGCGCATTAAAACAAAGCCAACCTGGTAGAACAAGACAGCCGCCTTGGCGAAGTGGTTAACGTCGCGGGACGCCCGGTTCGATGATTACGGGATCGATTCCCATCAAAGCCATTACGTTCGTGGGATTTTTTTCGACCGCAACCGTCCGTCACATACAGCTTAGTTTGCTTTATACTCAACGGAAAGACTGTGACAAGAGAGTCGAGTTTCAACTACCTCATAGATGCGTCTCTGAGAGTGTTCATCAAATTTCCTTAACAATAGTGGGGGGTCTGTATCTCTCGGGCTTGGTTGATGACGGGATATATCATGAGAGGAAGCGGAGAGTTCAGCCTTGTCATGCAGTCTCAGACCATACTGGAAATCCGTAACATCATCTTCATCATCCTCACCCTAGCAGAGAGAGAGAGAGAGAGAGGGAGAGAGAGAGAGAGAGAGAGAGAGAGAGAGAGAGAGAGAGAGAGAGAGAGAGAGAGTTTTCTCGTTTACCTCTCTCAGAAACATCTATTTTGTTTGAATACATGATAAGAGTAATAAACAAAATGAAATGGAAATAAAGATCCTCTCTCTCTCTCTCTCTCTCTCTCTCTCTCTCTCGCTCTCTCTCTCTCTCTCCCTCTCTCTCTCTCTCTCTCTCTCTCTCTCTCTCTCTCTCTCCTCTCTCTCCCCCCTCCTCTCTCTCTCTCTCTCTCTCTCTCTCTCTCTGTCTCAAAGAGAGAAAGAGGTACCTGCTATTGGGATGAATGTCGTAGGCAACTCGCACTACCCCTTTCCTTTCTCTCCTCCTCCCCATTCTGCGATCTTTTGAAATCGACTCATATGACAAACGCGATGCTGCACAGTGCGAGTAGGCAAGTCAGTCGTTCGTCTGACCTAAAACTAACATAGTGTGGCAAGGACCCTGTCCGACTACAAGTGTAATCCATGGTAGTCCAATCACTGACTTCAGTAAACAAGGCAATAACCTAATCTGGAGAGTGTGCACACTCGGAAAGTGAAAGTATGACACAATCCGTACTAAATATCACCGAGTATTTAATCACAGGCCACTGCGTTCAGATGTTCTGACGCCTGCTTATTACATCCTTCTGTATCAATACTTTTTAAGAATGACGGCGTTTATGTGAAAAGTGTGCGTGGAGGCGAGAAGGAAACAGGAGAGGTTGAGGCAATATTAAGCTTGTCTATCATCAATCGGTCACGGATCTTCATTCAAACTTAAGGGAAGATGGGGGAGATGATGTTCGCTTTACAAAAAAAAAAGAAAAGAAAAAGAAAAAAAAGTCAATAGGCAAATGATAAACATTCATACATAAACAAAAATCCGCAAGAATATCCGCAAAGTCTCGGGCAATGTATTTGGGGAGAACGACGGAGAGTAAATTGGGACTCGAGGTATTAGAGGAGGACGGTGTGCGGTGGAGGGCGGGGTGGGGGAGTCCATGTGTAGAGGTGGTAGTTGAACAGACAACTAAACTCGAAATAAAGAGACAAACGAATAGTTCAAAGATGTATAATCATAACTGAAAGGATGGATGGATGAAGCAGGGGAGGAAGTGAAGGAAAGAGAGAGGGGGGGGGAGGGGGAGGCTGGGGGGTAAATGGGACATAGACCGTACAGCGCGTTGCGAAGCGAAGGGAGGTAAGTGAGATGCCTGAAAAGTAACATGTGGTTAACAGACAACGTAGCGGGTTTATGTGGCGCGTGCGGCAGTATACAGGTCAAGAAATTGAAGGTATTATCTCAAAGGGGAATTTATGTCAGAAACGGCGATGGAGACAAACGAAACAGTCGACCGAACAACATAAACACGGTAAATTTAAAGGAGTGGTTGCTATGTATACCATAAATAGTGAAGCGATGTAATCTGTCTGTCTGTCTGTCTGTCTGTATGTATGTATGTATATGTATGGTATGTATGTATATACGTATGTATGTCTATCTACCTGATTGGCTGGCTGGCTGGCTCTCCGTTAGGTTGGGGTGTCTTTCTGTCTGTCTAGCTATCTGTCTGTCTGTCTGTCTGTCTGTCTGATTTCACATTCAATAGATAGCATCACTGCAGTGTACCATATCTTCAATGCTAGAAAATGAAACAAAAACTTAATGAAGAACCAACTCACTCAAGAAACAAATCAAATGATCAGCATACAAATCACGGAATCTCTCTCTCTCAGCATACAGTGCGCACCCACTCTCTCTCTCTCTCTCTCTCTCTCTCTCTCTCTCTCTCTCTGAAGTGGGATGTGAAGCAGAGGGGGGGCGGCGGACACAACGGTGTCGGTGAGGTTATGGACCGCGCGTGAATCCAGGTCAAAATGCTAGTATCTTAATAAACTGTCTATTATGATGTCTCTGGCATGGTATTCATCCTCTCTTGAAGGTGCATGCCCAGCCTTTCTTTGTTTCAAGTTGCTCATGCTGGGTTTATATTTGTGAGTCCAGGCACCCGTTCGGCTTACTACCACCCGCCTGTCTCCTAGCTATCCCTTTACCCTTTCAAACCTCTTCTTACTTTACGAGACTGATACAGCTTCGTGTCTAGCTCTCTCTCCATTTTGCTGTAATTACGTATATTCTAGTTTTACTTTCTTGTACTATTTCGTCATAAGTTATTTCGCCTTTTTCTTTCTTTATATGTGATTTTACCGTCTTTTTGTCTTCTCTTCCGTTTTCTCTAGGCCTTTTTGTTGTCTTCTTTTTCATTTCTCTCTCTATCTCTCTCTCTCTCTCTCTCTCTCTCTCTCTCTCTCTCTCTCTCTCTTCTTCTTCTTCTTCTTCTTCTTCTTTCTTCTTCTTCTTCTTCTTCTTCTATTCGTTTCTGTTCTCTCTCTCTCTCTCTCTCTCTCTCTCTCTCTCTCTCTCTCTCTCTCTCTCTCTTCTTCTTCTTCTTCTTCTTCTTCTTCTTCTTCTTCTTTCCTCTTCTTCTTCTTCTTCTTCTTCTTCTTCTTCTTCTTCTATTTTGTTTCTGTTCTCCTCTGTCATCTTCTCTATCTTTCTCTACTTTTCAATCCTGTTTCCTTCCCTTCGCTTTTGTTTCTTCCTATACCCTATACTCCCCTTCTGTTCTCGCTTGCTCTGTGCACTTCTTCCTTTTTTCTTTCTTCTTCTTCTTCTTTTTTTTTTTTGTCTGTCCTCTTCTGTGCTCTTCTATAATCTTCTTTTCTCTTCTATACATTTCACATATGTTGTCGTCTATCGGTTCTGTCCTCACCTGTTCTCTTCGTTACTTTCCTGTTGTATTTCCTTTCGTAGTTCTTTTTCTTCCGTTCTGTTCTGTTTTCCCCTCTGTTTTCTTCAATTCTTTTCTGTTCCTTTAGGTTCTATTTTTTCATGGTCTCAACCTCCCCTCTTTCTCTACTATATCTCCAGTTCTGTTCTCATCTGTTCACTTATATTCTATCTATCATCTCGTCTGTTTTTCCTTTTCATGCCTTCTTTTTGTTTTTTTCTTCTCTCCTCTTTTCCTTATTCTTATTTTGCTCCTTTCTCTTCTATTCTCTCCTCTTCTCTTCTGTCCTTTTCTCTTCTCGTCCCTTCAGTTTTTTTCCTCTTTTCCCTTCCCCTCTTCTTCTCTCTTTTTCTTCATTTTTCTCCTCTCCTGCTCCCATCTATTTCCTCCTTGTCTTTTCTCCTTCTCTTCTTTTCTCTTCCCTCCTCCTCCTCCTCCTCCTCCTCCTCCTCCTCCTCTCTCTCCTCTCTTCTCGTCTCCCCTTCTTCTCCTCTCCTCTCTCTCTCTTCTCTTCTCTTCTCTTCTTTTTTCTCTCTCTTTTGGTGCTCTTCCTTTCTCATCCTATCTCTTCAGTGTTTTTTTTTTTCCTCTTTTTTTTTCGCCGTCTGCTGTTCTGTTCTGTTTTTCTCTCTTCACTTCTGCACTATTCTATTCCCTTCGTCATATCGCCCCCCATTCCCACCCCACTCTTCACTCAGTCTCATCTCATCTCAGTCCACCTCACAGTAACTCATTCCATGTCTCATCATTTCGTCATATTACACAACATTTCACGTCTCCTCATCCCATCTCACGACATCTCATCGACATACATTTCATGTTATGGCATTCCCCCTTTTACTATCTTCCGTGCTTACCAGTGTTGCCAAACCTTGTGTTATTTTTCTGTTCAACAGTAGCTCCGACAAGGCTCAAAACTGTTTTTTTTTTTTTTTTTTTTTTTTTTTTTTTTTTTTTTTTTTTTTTTTTTTTTTTTTTTTTTTTTTTTTTTTGGTCTATTCCAGAAATTTTACACACTAGCACTAAGATGCGTCTGTTGTGGCACTGGCTGGGCCCTGGCACCAACCTGAAAGCACGAAATGAAAAGAATTGCTACTTTCTGACGGTTTGATCGAATAACTTACTTAGTCTTTGTCATTTGTCACGTGCACGGAAACTTCGCTGTGATTTTCTTCCTCAGCAGAATGAAACTGATGGACTGGATGAAAATGACAGGTGTCTGTCATTTCTAAGCATGTGCAATCATGCGCTCGAGTAATATCTTAAATGTAAACGAAAACTGCTCTTCCTTCCTATCAAACAAATTACATACCCACATGTAACATCAGGTTTTATAACTTTTAAAACACCTTGGAACCAGTTCAGTATCGATTCAACCAGTGCCTAATTCTAGTTGATGATGGCAGGGTCGGTTAGCACCACAACATGCCTCACTGGACACGAAATACGAAATCTCCTTCACGAGTTCGGTCTATTGCTTCATGCTTGCTAAAACGTGCTGCCGCCACCGTGAGAGAACTAGCAGAGAGCACTTACAGTGCGAACAAGTGTTCTAAAGCTTGCATCAAGACATCTCTCGTAGGAAGGTCGGTTTTCAAATTTTCAAAGAATCAGTCGAGGTATGTGCTTGGATAATTTCAAGTAGGAAGAAACTCTGGGGGGGAGCTTGGCAGCAGAAGGTCTTCACAGAAGAAACCCCCTTCAGACAAGTGTATCGGTCCTGAACTCCTTACACTCTAAGGGAGTCGGCCCGCATCCAGGTCTTGACTCCCAGATGCCCTTCTACTGCCAACTTCAAAATCTTTTAAACACCCAGAAATGATTTGCAAATCACGTGATACGCGATCAGCGTGAAATAAACACTGGTTTGAAAACATATGCGTACACTAGTCCATATCGCACTATTTCAGGCCTACGTCTGTCTCCGGGGAGGTTCCTTAATCCTGGATTGTCATCATATTCCTGACTAGTGTTTAAGATAGCAATGTTAGATTCGTAACAAGTAGAATGTAAACCAAACCACCATGAGAGCTTGTGTGGACTAGACTGGAGAACGTACCGACGTTTCGACGTACGGAGCCTAATTCAAAGTGAATTGAAACGTCGGTCCGAGCAAGCGTTTCTGTGAAATACAATGACGGAAAGGATTCAAA
>JADBJO010000317.1:240293-245293 GCA_016801955.1 Conus betulinus | reverse complement strand
TCTCTCAATGCATGACTGTGTATTCATCTGTGATTTTTGTGGTGCCCTCTAAACTCCCCTCCTCGGTTTTCCCAACACTCCGTTGTGAGAACACGTGACTGATCCAAGGGATCTTCAGATCTTCAATCTAATGCTCCCCATACTGAGCCTCTCCGGCTGACAGTAAGCACTGTGTTTTTAAAACCCTTTATGAACGCAAACGGGGAGACGGAGGGGAGGGGGGAGGGGGTCTTTTCTCGCTACTGCACGAACATGCATTTACATTTACCCATATAATTGACTTTAAAGCCTTGTTCATGAACGGGGGGTACAAATGACTCGTGACTTTAATGTGAGGGCCATCAGCCTATTCACATGAGTGCGCAACAAGAAAGAAATCCATTTTATACAGTTAGAACTAAATTTACCATGACTGCAACAAAACATTCTTCCATGACAGTATGTACATGCAGAATTCTATCTTAATCATGCATAAATCTCCTTAGTACGTTCTTCCTGTGAACATAAGTACACATATTATTATTTTAAAACTCATGATATGAATGCTGTTGATACTAGCATGCAAAACACACTTTACATTTCCCTCATCGTATTTTCCTAACCATTATACAGTGGAGACCTTTCTACACCTGTGTTGTATAATACTCCGGAAAGCCGTACTATTTTAAGCATCTTTTATTTACTTCATTTACACATGCGTCAGATTAGCAGATTGCCCTCCACCGTGCAAAGGAAAGGAAAACCCCGAATCTTGGGTCTTCGTAACAATAGCTGCCATGCTAACCTTTGACACTCTGTGTGTTCTGTGGTCGTGTTCGTGTGGTTTTGAACTTGTGTTGTTTATATTCGTGGGATTTAGCAGCCCCATGGATAAATTACTGTAGCCTTGCCGCTTTCTATGTATCAGGTTAGTACTTTCCTCTTCAATAATTTTCACTTAAATTGTAGTTTCCCCAATTTCTTTTCAGCCTGTGACCCTGACGTACCCCTGTCCCGTGGGTCTTGTTGACATTTGACTCGTGGGCATGTGCCTAAATTGCCTGAAGACCAGAGGAGTCTCTTAATGGTCGGATCCCTAGAATTCAAATTTTAATAATTGAAAGCAACCGACGGAAAATAATCAAAATGCATATAATAGCTATCAGTTAACAAAAAGTTCAAAACCATACTCTTATAATATGATCTATGGGCAGCCATTACTTAGCAGACGATCCAGCCCCCCACTGTCGTCCCGTCCGCCTCACGCACCACTCCCCCCCCCCACCCCCCCCCCCCCCCCCACCCCCCCCCCCCCCCCCCCCCCCCCCCCCCCCCCCTCTCTCTCTCTAAGCAGAGAGAGCGACAGAGAAGGAACACGCGAGCTCTCAAGACGGACTGTGCTGGCGTGTTAGTCACGCGACTTCATGTTGATTTGCATATTGACCTGCATTTAAATAAATTCCGCAGGGTGCCTTGCTTTTTACTTTACTGCTCAAACTAAGTTCTTGACCCACTTTTCGATTCCTGGTTTATCTTATTTACATACTTCATCACTTCATGGTCAATTATTTTTCTATGTTTCCCTTTGTATTCATTTGTGTAGTTTACATATGTATGTACGTACCGGTTTCATTACTTATTCTAATCTTCCTCTTACATGTTTCCTGTTGATTTTCTAATTTCATTTTTTATTATTACATGCACATTTTCCATACTCATTTTACTTAAACCATTCATATTCATAGACTCCCCCCCCCCCCTCCCCCTCCTTGACCACATTGTTTCCCATATGGTGTTAACCGGACTCTGCAGTTGCTTCTTCCATGACCCCTCCCTCCAGGCTCCCTTTTACTTGGTCATGCATTCTTAATTCATATATATTCAGATTATAATTACACTTATTCCTCTTATTCACCTTGATTGTCTATACTTTTGCATAATTATATATTAGTAGATATACATTCAATTCTACTACACCACTTGATCTAATCAGGCTCATCCCTCTCAATCAGTCTCAACTTCATACTTTTTCTTTTCCTTTTCTTTTACATATATATATATATATATATATATATATATATATATATATATATATATATATATATATATATATGTATATATATATATGTATATATATATATATATATATATATTATATATATATACACACATACATGCATACATATACACACAAAGACATATATGCATACACGCATGCACACACGTATGTATATACATATGCATACATACACATTCACACATACACATGCACACACACACACACACACACACACACACACACAATATATATATATATATATATATATATATATATATATATATATATATATATATATATATATATATATATATATATATGTATATACATATGCATACATACACATTCACACATACACATGCACACACATACATATATATATATATATATATATATATATATATACAAACACACACATATGCACACATATACATGTACACACATACATAAAACACAAATACATACATACATATAATATATATATATATATATATATATATATATATATATATCTATATATATATGTACATTTTACAACCTTGTTCATGTTCTTATAAGTATTCCTGGCCCATCCTCCATTTATAATAGCCTCATTCTCCCTCATTTCCATTCATATTTGTACAATTCCATTCATATTCATTCATTACACGTATTTTCCTCAAAGCATATTCATTTCCATAATTCCATTCCATCGTATTACATACATTACATTCACATTCCTCTCACTACACCCTTGTATTCACTTTCATATACTTATCTTTCCATCATGCATATGTACATAGTCATTGTCATGCTTCACACCTGGGTATATACATTCGCATAATCTTATTTGTGTTCATATATTAACATCACTTCTTAAATCTGTTCATTCGTCACACCAATCACAATTTCATACTCATTCAGGTATTCGAATTACTTTCCATACTCAAAAAAACAGGTTCCGAGTAAATCCATAATTCAACCTTTCTTATTATTATGTTATCACCACACATCCATATTCATTTGTTATACATATTCTCATGTTCATATGTTTCTATACATGAACATTCACATAATCATATATATATATATATATATAACATATACATGTAAACATATACATTTTAATTCAGCTATAAATCCACAGAAACAAAACCAAGTCTCTTTTCATTGTCTTATAGTTGTATTTCTCTGTATTTTAATGCATAAAAAGTATACACATTGCTAGGTCACGTGTCATTTCCATGTTTTCATTTTGTAATAGGTTTCTTAGTGTAATTGATCCTTATTTCTAAAATGTTTATAAATATATTTCTCCCTTAATTGTCTATAACATGGACATATCTTAAAAAAGTGTAATTCGGTTTCTTCTGTTGGACAAAAAGGACATGTTGTAATTGCAACATGTCTGTGAACTTTTTGTTTATATGTATTTCGTTTACCCCTAAATGTAGTCTGGTTAGTGCTTTTCTGAATTTCGCTATTGTGATGTCATAAAAATATTTTTTTCAGTTTGGTGTACGGATTTAAAAGAGCGGTAAGTATTAAAGCGTTCACTATTTACTATTTTATCATGCCAGTTCTGCTTGTGACAATCTATCATTCTTTGTTTTTAGTACTGAAATAAATCTGTTTTCATCTCCTACCCCTTCATTTAGCCATACTTCTGAAAAGCCATGTATGTCTAAACAGCGTTTTAATTCTAATGCCCAGTTTTGAGGGTTTTTTTTTTTAAATTTTCGGTTTGTTTTTTCGGTTTTTTCTTTCATATGCTTGTTTGGGGAGTCTGTTTGGTTCCATTTTTATAATTTTAAACCAATGGTTCCATTTGTATTAATTTTCTAAACAAATATACCTAATCGCCCTTACTGTGCTGTCTATGCAAATAGGGGTATCTGCCCAACTCTCCATATATTAGATTTTTTGGGCTTACAGGCGAACACGTGTATATTTTCTATTGCTTTATATCTAGTTAGGCCCAATGCTTCTGCTGCATATATAAGAGCACGGTTAACTTGAGTGTCAAACAGTTTTAAAGTAAACAGCCATATCTATATGTCCTAAACTATACATGGTTTTCATTTTTTCCATAATTTTGCCTTTCGCTCTACCTGCATATTCCGAAAGTGAAATGTCTTCTGAGAGTTTAGTTGTCAAGGTGAAACCTAAGTACTTATAACTGTTTACTACTTCTAGTTCTTGGTCTTGTAGTACCATTTCTCCTTTTTGCATAAATAACCCCCTTTCCTGAAGACCATTATTTTTGTGTGTGTGTAAATTTACTTTTAAACCTATAGAATCTGAGGTTTGTTGTAGATTCTTTAATTGATTTTGTAACCCCGCTGGTGTTAATGAAATCAGGGCTATGTCATCTGCAAATAGCAATGTGAAAATCTCTTCTTCTACACCTGATAGAAATTGATAACCATGTCTGCCTTTTCTTGTGACATTGTCCGCCACTTCTGTTATTAACAGAGAAAAGATCAAGGGGGACAGCAAGCAATCTTGTTTCACTCCTGTTGGGCATTCAAAAAATTCTGTTAGTTCAGTTCCATGTCTAACACAAGCTTGTACTGTTTTTGTATATGCCTTTTAACATGTTGAGCATTTTTGTAGATACTTTGTGTTTCTGTAGTATCTTCCATAATTTGTCTCTATTTACAGTATCAAATGCTTTCTGATAATCTATGAATGCTGCATAAAATTTACTTCTACGTCTGCCATAGAGGCAATTTGTTATCATAGTTGTTAATGTGAAGATGTGGTCTATTGTCGAATATCCCCTTCTAAATCCTGCTTGTTTCTTACTTATTTTGTTCCCATCTTCTGCCCAGTTGTAAAGTTTTTTTTGTTGATTATTGCTGTAAAAATTTTACTTGTAATGTATAACAGTGAAATCCCTCTGTAATTTCCTGGGTTTTGCTTATCACCTTTCTTGTATAGTGGTACAATTACTGCACGTGACCATTCTAAGGGAAGTAAC
>JADBJO010000317.1:235293-237793 GCA_016801955.1 Conus betulinus | reverse complement strand
AAATTTACATGGGTCGTTGCAATACTTTGGCCTAATAGGTTTTGTTTTCTAATATCACCTATATATGGACAACAGAATAAGAAGTAATTTCATCCTCTTTAGCCAGATGATACCCGTCGGCAAAACCAACTCATTTTCCCTCTTGAGACCAAATCTAAAACGGTGACAAGCAATGTTAGAAATGTCAAATCTAAAATTTAGTCAGAGAAATAATGACAATGACAATGGCAATAATTCTTGATTTTATAACGGTAAAAGTATTGGCTTAGTTAGCCATGTTTCATACTTGCCGTTACTATTCTACGAAGCTGATACTAAATGATACAATATATGCATAAACACATGATTACACAAACAAACAGCATGAAGCCAAACAGAGAAAAAAAAAAGCAAAAAAAAAAAAAAAAAAAAAAAAAAAAAAAAAAAAAAAAAAACCACCAAGAAACAAGTGCAGACATCCTCAATGAAATAATCAAAAAAAAAAAAAAAGAATTAGAAGTTGATCGACACAAACAATTAAAGCCAAGGGGGAAAAGCAAATCAAAGTACAGCAACAAGAACAATCAACAAGATAATACAGCATGAAATATTTTAGAATCTCTTTGAGACATAGAAGGGGAAAACAAAAAAAGAAAGAAAAAAGAGAGAGAGAGAAAAAAAAAGAAAAAAAAAGAGAAGAAAAGAAAAGCATGTATATAAAGGGACACATTAAAAGGTCCCTCTGTCTCGCATTCATACACATACATATATAATACACACACATACATACATACGTACATATATATCAGACACGCACGCACGCACGCACGCAATATACACACACGCGCGCGCATGCACACACACACACACACACACACACACACACACACACACACACACACACACACACACACACACACACACAGGCGCGCGCGTGGGCGATGGCAGAAATGTATGCAAGGATAAAACCAGAGAGAGAGAGAGAGAGAGAGAGCAGAGAGAACCAGATAAAAACCATAGGCACTTAGCAAACTGGGAACATTACAAACAAGACAACAGAGAGCAAACCCAACAACTGAACAAATCATTCACGTCACACACAACACACACACACACACACACACACACACACACACACACACACACACACACACACAAGCGCTCGCGCGCGAACGCGCGCACGCGCGCGCCCAGAGAGAGAGGGACGGAGACCGGAGAGAGAGAGAGAGAGAGAGAGAGAGAGAGATAGAGAGAGAAGAGAAAACAGAGAGAGAGAGAGAGAGAACTCTCTCTCTCTCTCTCTCTCTCACACACACACACACACCACACACACACACACACACACACACTCGTACCTTCTCCTCTCTCTCTCTCTCTCTCTCTCTCTCTCTCTCTCTCTCTCACACACACACACACACACACACACACACATACATACACACGCACGCGCGCGCGCGCGCGCGCGCGCGCACACCACACACACACACACACACACACACACACACACACACACACACACACACACTCACTCCTCACACACTCCACCACTCCAAGCAGAATCAATCACGTGACCAAAGATGGCGTGACAAGCGCGTGTTGCTCGTCTCCTTTCGCTTTTCCGCGCTGGAGGCGAGCGATCCCTGTCCGCCCCGTCCAAATCGGCCCGGGCCCAGTGCAGCCGCGCGTCAAACGTGGCCGCCAACGGACGTCTCGTATTGCACAGCTTTCCGCCTTCGGCTGAAGGACAGGTAAAGGGAGCTCACTCTCGAGCCGCTGCTGTGAAGCAGAACCGGAAATGGCGCCCGAAGGCCGGCCTGGCAGCAAGAGACGGGGGAGAGGGGGTGGGGGGGGGAGGGGGTGGGCACTGGGGAGGGGGGGGGGGGGGGGGTTGGGGGGTCGGGGGTGGTGGTGTTGGGTTGGGGAGAGAGGAGGGGTGTGCGCGAGAAGTAGAGGGAGGAAGAGAGGATGAAAGGATTTGGTTTTTGTTGTTTTGGGATATAGTGATTTTGATGAACGGTTTGTTGGCACAGGAGAAAAAAAAAACAAAAAAACGACTCACACACACACACACCTACAAACCACACAGAAAACAACTCAAACACAGACAGTCATAGACACACATGCACATACACACACATGCATGCACACACACACACACACACACACACACACACACACGCACACGCGCGCAAACATCGCGATCGCTCACACGCATGCACGCACGTTCTCTCTCTCTCTCTCTCTCTCTCTCCTCTCTCTCTCTCTCTCTCTCTCTCTCTCTCTCTCTCTCTCTCTCTCCACACACACACACACACACACACACACACACACACACACACACACACACACACACACACACCCGCACACTTCGGTCAAATTCATAACCTTCTATCATGCATATCAAACTATGATTAGTATTCCCTCATATACAAGATCGCTAAGACTGCTTCAAGGTCTCCAGTATAATTGTTAAACATTATTCGACACTCGAAGCAAGCACAGCCTTGATAGACGATGGTCC
>JADBJO010000317.1:217793-225293 GCA_016801955.1 Conus betulinus | reverse complement strand
TGCACACATCTAGCACACACGTAAAATCCCATCACCAACTTTCGGAAAGAGAAGGCCAGTTTGGCCGTTGGTATGGATGACACGTAACACAATAGCATGCACCTTCCTCGAAGATGGAGTATGGCTGCCTTAATGGCGGGATAGAAAAAAAAAACGGTTCAATACACACAAAACTCCACTGCCTGTCTATACAGGCAGTGTCCGCAGGAGTATCAGCCTGCGTACGCAGAAAGAAAGAAGAAAAATACAAATACGAATACGAATACGAATAATTTTTTTATTGAGGGTAAAAATGGATAAGATACACAGGCTTTTTACATCATGCCCTCACACAGAAAGGGGAAAACAAATACTGGAAGAAGTCCCTCGCTCCTCAACCTCTGTCCACCTCTGTCCCCTCCCTACCTCGAACCCTTATTGAAACGAAAAGAGAGCAAAAACAATCTAAACATAATGTAGTCATGGAAAGGAACAAAGTAAAACAAACAAGTCGTCAAGAAAGATAGATGTATACATTAGCATCCACACAGAAATCATAATATTCAGCTTATACAGCAAACAACGAGAGAGAGAGAGAGAGAGAAGAGAGAGAGAGAGAGAGGGAGAGAGAAGAGAGGAGAGAGAGAGGAGATGGAGAGAGAGAGAGAGAGAGAGAAGGTAACAGAGCAGAAATTACGACTGTTCGAAGATAGTCTTGCAACATTAGTGGCAAGAAAAAACAACGAAAACGAAAAAAAAGCGATCGAACATGCACGTCAGATGAATAAAGAGGAAGGATAAATAAGTCAGTTCAGTGAACTGCTTTCGTAAATGAGAGGAAATGGGGCACGGAACGGTAAACAGTCACTAACAAACAAGAAGGGTAACTCTTTGTTCCCACGATGAGACAATTTGCATGCCAACAGCTCCAAACGAACGTTGCTTACAACAATAAAATCGAAACTGTCAACACAAAGCACACGCATAAGGAGACATCTCCATGTTTCAGTTAAAAGATAAAATTAATGAGCAAAAACTGAACATCCTTTAGGGATGGGGAAGGAGTGGGGGTGGGTGGGGGGGTGGGGGGTGGAGGGTGGGGTGGGGGGGGCTTCTTCTTGTTCGTTGTGTGTACGTTGTGTCGAAATTTGTGCTGTGCGAACTGATGTCGTCAGCAGCATTTGCTTGGAATCATGGGTGTGGAGTTGTCTCATCATGGAAGCAAGAGTTATCCTCCTTTTTTTTTTTTACTTTTCTTTTTCATAATTGACCTTATAGGTGAAAGAACTGAGCTACCATGGACCTCCCCCAAAGGTCGACATTAACTCAAATATAGGGGGATTGGGGGGAGAGTGTGAGAGAGTGTGTGTGAGAGTGTGTGTGTGGTGTGGTGAGTGTGTGTGTGTGTGTGTGTGTGGTGGGTGTGTGTGTGTGTGTGTGTGTGTGTGTGGTGTGTGTGTGTGTGAGTGTGTGTGTGTGTGTGTGTGTGTGTGTGTGTGTGTGTGTGTGTGTGTGTGTGGGGAGGTGTGTGGGAGGTGGTGTGGGGGGGGGGGGGGGGGGTGCATGCGTGTGTGTGTGTGTGTGTGTGTGTGTGTGTGTGGTGTGTGTGTGTGTGTGTGTGTGTGTGTGTGTGTGTGTGTGTGGGGTGTGTTCTGTGCGTCTGTATGTGTGTGTGTGTGTGGTGTGTGTGTGTGTGTGTGTGTGTGTGTGTGCGCGTGCGCGGTGTGTGTGCGTGCATGCGCGTGTGTGTGTGTTGGGCGGGTTGAGAGTCAGGTTGGACGGGGGTGAGGTGGGGCCGGGAGGAGGGGGGAGGAGGAGAGAAAAGGGGCTAAAGTATTGCTAAAAATGTTACTGCAAAATGTGTGTGTGATTTGTCGTAAGTAGAGTGAAGTAATGTGTTCTTCATACAAGTGTTGAACAGTCGACAGTTTGGTGACGCTGCTGGAATCATGGCTACTGCATTGTCGCTATGCTCGACCAACCTATCTTTTTCTTGTTCGTCTTCTGTCATTCTTTTTCTTGTGAGATGTTCTGGAGTTGATAAATCACGAGTTTTTAATTTTCTTCTTTTATCTACTTTTTCCCCCCCCCCCCCCCCCCCCCTCCCCTCCCCTTCCCCCCCCCCCCCCCCCCCCATCCCTCCCGGTTACTATCCTCTTATCCTTCTCCTTCTCTCTTCCTTCTTCTCTTTCCCCTGCTCTCCTTCCTTCTGCTCCTCCTTCTGCTCCCCCTCTTCTTCATCCTCCTCCTCCCCTCATCCACCTCGTCATTGTCGTCGTCATCCTCGTTCTCCTCCTCCTTCTTCTTTCAAATTGTTGATGATAATGCTCTCAATAACGATGGCGACGTATATGATGTTGTTGACGTCCACGAAGACAATTGCCATGAAAGAACTTTGAAGATGAATAGATAGACAGACGGACAGACTGACAGACAGACAGACAGATAGACAGCCAGGCAGGCAGGCAGGCAGACAAATAGATCCATTGATAGATAAACAGGCAGACAGAGACATAGGGGCAAATAGATAGATAGATAGATAGACAGATAGATAGATAAATGAATAGATGGACAAACAGACACAGACAGATAGATGTAAAAAAAAAAAAATCATTGTGTTGTTAATGGCAGCGTGAAAAAGAAAAAAAAAAAACAACAACGTCATCAAATCTGCACGGTGATGATAATGCTGATGCTAACTAAGATAAAGAATTGTGAAGATGATGACGATGGCGATGACGATGATGGTGTCAGTAGTGGCAGCAGAGTGCCAAACGCCTGAACATCTACGTCTCCGATCTGTCCAGCATCAGTGTGTGTGTGCCGTCTTTTGTGGCCAGGGTGCTAATATTGACACATTTGCTCCAAGCGGCACTTCAGAGCCCGGTGACACAGACCACTGGCAGAACAAAGCACTCTCCTCCCCAGACTTCAAAATGCTTACTCTCTGGCACCACCCACCCAGCTTTTCGTCCTTCCCCCCCCCCCCCCCCCCCCCCCACCTCCTCCCCTCCTCCCCCTACCTACCCCACCACCCTCCCTCACCATGCTATATCGACGAAAGCTGTTCATCTGGTCACCAGAGGAGAAGGAGAAGGAGAAGGAAGAAGAAAAAGAAAGGAGAAGGAAGAAGAAAATCTGATGAGAGGAAAAACTAAGCGAGCTCCTATCGCTGCCTCACACTCACTCGCTAATATCCCGCTAAAGAAGCGGCACGCATCATTAAGTGCCTTGTGCCAATCATATAGCACTCCCTCACTCACCCCCTTCCTTCCCCCCCCCCCCCCCCCCCCCCCCCCCCCCCCCCCCCCCCCGCCATTTGCATTTTCTTTTCTTCCCTCCCTGATACGGACCAATGACGTTTCCCCTGTCTTGAGTCACAGGCCAATGACTGTGGCTAACTTCACTTGTCTTGCCGCCTGACTAGTTTTCCATATCGCCCCTCGTCGGGTTTAAAAGCCTATTATAGATGAAAGCGTGAAAGATACCGGGGTTTTTTTAACCCCTCTAATCGACCATCAGCTGTGCCGCTTGGCATGCATGCTTGCTTCCAGCCAGCCAGCTTGCCTCTCTCAGGACCTCTTAGCTCAACTCTCCGCTTCATCTCTGGGATTGGCACCCAGTGTCCACCATCATGTTTTCACGCTTTAGGTGCTAAGTTCTATCTCCTTTAATACCAGTGGACTAGCGTTCTGATCGCGCAGTGTTTGTTTATGGGGGGTATTGGGCTGTGTTGTCCACGTGAAAATGGTCTTGTTTTGAATGCCATTGGCTGTTTGTGGCACAGGTTTCTCCGACCGCGATTTCATGAAAGGCTTTCTTTCTTTAGAGGAAAATTCGAACTCACAAAATTGTACTAACACAGATGTTGACAAGGTTTGGTTTGATTGGTTGTTTTCACTTCATGTGTTTGTCTTCCTTGATTAAGAGAGTGAAAGATATATATATATATATATATATATATATATATATCTCTCTCACTCTCTCTCTCTCTTTTTCTGTCGCGCGCACACACACACACACACACACACACACACACACACACACACACACACACACACACACACACACACACACACACACACGGCACGAACACATATGCAGTCACACACATACACGCACACGTACTTCTTCACAGCGCACACAATATGTATTTTCCCAGAACTTTTCGACATCGTGAGAAATGTGGAAAGTTCCTTTCAAAAATATAGCTCAAGGCAAAAATACTCGCATAATTTAGTTTGTTTGTTTGTTGTTGTTGTTTTTTCTTCCCTAAGCGATAAACTTGAACTCTACAGAAACCCACATTTGGCATCAGTCTCTGTAATTCCGATTTGAAACTCAGTTTATATGGTGCCCTTTTTTTCAGTTGTTACAAGAATGTGTCGTTGTGGAAATATGCTGTTCTACATTAGCTGTGCACCTGCTCAGTGCACTGTGTATCTCGTCAGATAGATATGGCACATGGGTATGTAGTAATTGTAAATATAGATGCATTCATTAAGCAACATTAATTTGAGAGAGAGAGACAGAGACAGAGAGAGAGAGAGAGACACACAAACAGACAGAAACAGAGACAGAGGTAGAGAGACAGAGACAGAGACAGACAGACAGACAGACAGGGAGAGACAGACAGACAGACAGACAGAGGGACAGGGAGAGCACCTTAGTAGAGATTGGATATCGCAGTGAAAGGAGGGAGGGTGGGTGAAGGGAAGGATCAGGCAGTATGGAAGATAGGGGCCACGGTTATCTCTGGTAAGATAACCCGCAGGCGTAATAACCTAAGACTATCTACGGGTGTTGTTGTTGTGAGAACATTTACTGGCATTTTGTGGTCAGGGGTCTGTCAAAAACCAATTCTTCACAGCGCATGCGTCACCAACACTGCCTCCTTTTTCCGTTCATCTTCGGGGTACAAGTGGCTGTGGCTTTAAACACACACACACACGCGCGCGCGCGCGCGCGCGCGCACACACACACACACACACACACACACACACACACACACACACACACACACACACACACATATGGCACAGTTAGGATGAGTAGGGGGGTCTAGAAAAAGACGACAAAACGGGGTGGGGTGGGAAAAGGGTATGGGAAAAAGATAAACAGGTCAGAATATCAGAACCACAAACAACAGGGTAAGAACATCAGAACCACTAACAACAGGGTAAGAACCTCAGAACCACTAACAACAGGGTAAGAACATCAGAACCACTAACAACAGGATATAAGAACCTCAGAACCACTAACAACAGGGTAAGAACCTCAGAGCCACTAACAACAGGGTAAGAACATCAGAACCACTAACAAACAGGATAAGAACATCAGAACCAATAACAACAGGGTAAGAACATCAGAACCACAAACAACAGGGTAAAAACATCAGGACCATAAACAACAGGGTAAGAACATCAGAACCACTAACAACAGGGTAAGAACCTCAGAACCACTAACAACAGGGTAAGAACATCAGAACCACTAACAACAGGGTAAGAACCTTAGAACCACTAACAACAGAGTAAGAACATCAGAACCACAAACAACAAGGTAAGAACATCAGAACCACAAACAACAGGGTAAGAACATCAGAACCATAACAACAAACAACAAGCATCCATCCGTCAGGCCCCTGTACCTCTGCCGGCACGATGACTGGGTAAACGCCAGCTAGCCAGTAACAGTACCTAAAGAAATAGGCTGTTTACCATTGGCAAGGCAACCTTCACAGCTTTCGTGATAAGTATTTACGGGTTAGGAATGGAATGTGTGTACAGAGGGAAGTGGACGGCAGGAATATTTACGGGTGTGAGGACTCGAATGTGTACAAAAGGTGGGGGGGGGGGGGGGGGGGGGGGGGGGGGGGGGGGGGGGAAGTGAAGCACTGGATGTTCACAGGTTAGGTAGGACAGGTATGTTTACGAGTGAAGCAGCCAGGTTTACGGGTGGGAAAGAATGTTTACGGGTAGGATGCAGTCGAGGTGGGGGGGGGGGGGGCAAGGCACGCGTTTCCACCAGGCAGGCAGGCTAGGATGGTTAGAGAGCGGGTGTGACATCAGATCAACTCGGCGACGCCCGAGCGAGCGGCCATGGAGATAGCCATCGAGGACTTTGAGAGTTCCTTCCCCTCGAGGGCTTTGAGAGTTCCTTCCCCCTTTCGTACTTCTGGCCCTTTTCCCAGACAGTATGAGCAGAGAGGAGGCGAATGCACACGTGACAGGTCACGTGATTTTTTTTTTAACGGTCTATCTTTTAACTGCCAACGGCCTGTGTTTGATTTGCAAAGATTTTCTTTATTACACGCGTACACGTGTACAATTTATAAGAGCCTGTAACAATATATTTTCCATACAAGTCCTCTAACAACAATAATCAATGAATGACTTAGTAGATAAATAAATAAATGAAATTTTTTTAAAAGAATCTTTTTTTTAATCCTTTTCAGCGAAGGAATCACTTAAGGACCATAGTAAACACGGAAAATCAAAGAAGTCAGGTTTACATTGCATAAACGTTTTAGAAGTTGGACAGAAGAGCGAAGGCAAGATTATTGAATGAGAGCCAAGACGACTCACAGAGAGACAGTGAGAGTGGAGAATGTAGTAAGGGAGGATTACTTATGGCACCCTGAGCTGATAGGAGAGTTTTCATTGTGATGTTTTCTCGACAGCAATGGGTTGTTGCTTGATGTAATATCATAGATGAACATACTGCGGCGGATGTGTACAGATCCAGTTTTAAGATACTTTACGCACATGCGCATTACAATGGAGGGAAAGCAAGTAACCGTCACAGAAGCTTAGATCCTGCACTTAAAAGTATTGTTTCTTAATTATGCAACTCTGTCTCCATCCTTGCCCAACCAAGACGTTACATCTGGTCAGACGACGCTTCTTGTCTCCCCATTCCGCTGCCATCCGACTTTTCAACATCTCACTTCAGCGGTTTGATCTGCATGGGGGGGGGGGGGGGGGGGGGGGGGGGGGGGGGTTGGGGAGGAGGGGGGGGGGGGGGGCCGGGGGGTGGGGGGGGGGGGGGCCGGGGGGGCGGGGGGGGGGGGGGGGGGGGGGGGGGGGGGGGGGGGTCTCTACAGCCGGTTTTATGTGTGCATGGCGCGGAAGGGGGAGGGGGGTGGGGGGGGGGTCTCTACAGCCGGTTTTATGTGTGCATGCGCGCGAAAGGGGGAGGGGGGTGGAGGGGGTCTCTACAGCCGGTTTTAAGTGTGCATGCGCGGAAGGGGGAGGGGGGTGGAGGGGGTCTCTACAGCCGGTTTTAAGTGTGCATGCGCGGAAGGGGGGGGGGGGTGGAGGGGGTCTCTACAGCCGGTTTTAAGTGTGTGCATGCGCGGAAGGGGGAGGGGGGTGGGAGGGGTCTCTACAGCCGGTTTTAAGTGTGCATGCGCGGAAGGGGGGGTGGGGGGGTGGAGGGGGTCTCTACAGCCGGTTTTCATGCGCGGAAGGGGGGGTGTGGGGGGTGGAGGGGGGTCTCTACAGCGGTTTTAAGTATGCATGC
>JADBJO010000317.1:200293-210293 GCA_016801955.1 Conus betulinus | reverse complement strand
GTCCATTCTGCGGCGTTTTAACAGTCCATGATATATGGCCTGTATAATACCATAGCCGTGATACTGGTTACGTACATATCACTCTATCCGGAAACTCCACCACATGCTTTACACAAACTTAGGATACATAAATACAATACGCTTTCTGTTTCTACATAACACTAAATCGATATTACACCTATACACCCAAAATGTACCCAAACTATGTACATATAGGGACATTCCAACAGCAAACGTGCCTGTATACCCTGACGGTCTGTGAAAGGTCAACTTGGAGTTGAAAGGTTTTGTATAGATCTGGCAGTTCTATATCCGTCCAGTTATACATGAAAATGCTTGTTGTTTTATGCTGATGCTGTTGTTGATGATGAAAGTGATGATGATGATGATGATGATGATGATGATGATGATGATGATGATGATGATGACGACGACGACGACGACGATGATGATGATGATGATGATGATGCTGCTGCTGCTGCTGCTGCTGATGATGATGATGATGGTGGTGGTGGTGGTGGTGGTGGTGGCGATGATGGTTTTATTTGGAAAGGAGTTGCGGATGTTAGCTCGTGAGAACGTAAGGGTGGTGTAAGGAAAAGGGAGTGGATGGGAGGAGGGGACAGGGGATGGGATGGTAGGGAAAGGGGGGGTGTGTGTGTGGGGGGGGGGGGGGGGGGGGGGGAGTCAGAGGACAAAGCTTTTAGTGTAAATGAAGTGGTTCTGCTTTCCTTCCTTTGTTTTTCTACCCCATCCTGTCCTCTTTTCTAGCTTGTGTGTGTGTGTGTGTGTGTGTGTGTGTGTGTGTGTGTGTGTGTGTGTGTGTGTGTGTGTGTGTGTGTGTGTGTAACCAGTCAGGTGTTCGCTCGTTCTTTAGTTTTACGTCTGTTCACCCTTAAGTGATATTAGACGAGAGATTGTTAATGCATGCGTTAATATTGTTTAGAGAGTGTGTGGTAGTAAAAATTATATGCTTTTCCTACATGCCTACACCTACAATTCTATATAATGATCAAGCTTTATATGGGATATGAATTGTTGAAAATGACAGAATTATTAGAAAGGAAGTGAAGTTTACTATCTATATCAAACGTGACTTAACAATTAACAGGAAGATTAGTATAACAACAATTGAATCCAACAATAAATTAACTATTCAAAGGAAAAGACCAATAGGACTAAGGTGTAAAACTTCTGAGAAACATTTAAGAAGATGGAAGTCATTTAACACTTCCTGAACAGTTAATGGTATTTGACGAGTCAGTAAATCCCCTGTAGTTTTCGTCATTAATTCTTTGATACCCGGACAGTGTAAAATCAGATGGCTGATAGAAATTTGATTTCCACATACACATTTAATATCTTTAGAAAATTTTGTTTTAAAAGCATTAAACGAATTTTGAACATCAGAGAACTAATATGTCTTGAACTTGTATCAGATATGTGATTTAAAAATAATTTGGAATTTATTGTGCTGACGCTTTTTATACAATTGTGTGAATAATGGCTATCTGATGTCTTCAGCATGTTATCAAACTTATCTTTTGCTAGTTTTTCAATGTGATTATAATACTCGTGCAGATCTAGATTATGTTAATTAGAATTGCCCCTTCAGTATTACGTCCTGCACTTTTAGCTGCTCTATCAACCAGTTCATTGGCATATATTCCGCAATGGGAAGGAACCCAGTAAAAAGTTACACTAATGTCTTTACATGCCAACTGATGAATTACATGTCTGATTTCTAGTATCATTTCAAGACGTTTTTTTGGCATTTTGATCTTTGATAGCTTGTAATGCCGATTTTGGAATCTACACAGAGTAATATTTTACAACTATTCATAGGTAACTCCTCAATATGGTGTAAAGCCATCAAAATAGCTAACAACTCTGCAGTAAAAACTGAATAGTGATTACCTATATGATATCGTTTGACTGTTTTCATAGTAGGAATTACAAATGCTGCTGAACCTGCATTGCCATTATCAAGTACAGATCCATCGGTGAATATTTTAATATAATCACTATAGTAATTTTCCATGTGATCATTAACTAAATTTTTTCAGAACTTTTGGAGATTGACTTTTGCTCAATTCTGTATGATCAATGTCAAAAGTGGGTTTAATTTGTTCCCAAGATGGTACAGGTAAAAAAAGATGGCTTAATTGCTTTTTTTTACTTTTTAATTCTGCAGAATTAATCATGTCGGAGACAAACGAATAATTGGTTGCAAACAATGTATTGTCTTAGCCCTGTTAACAAAGTCATGCTTAGAATTTAACTTTTTGTTTCTTCATTACAGAATGAGTTATGTGCAAAGAATTTTAATACAAACTTAGCTGCAGAGATTTTCATATGTTCATCAAGAGGAAGAACTCCTGCTTCTTTGTATGATCCAAGATTGTAAGCATGAGTCGGGCACTCCTAGTGACAGTTTAAAGGCTTTACAATCTATACTTTGTAGTTTGTTTAATAAATGTTTTGGTGCACTAAAAAAAGATTCCTGGCCGTAGGTTAAACGCGAACGAACTAAGGAATTAGCAAGACATAAAAGTGCTTTTGTGTCTTGACCCCATCGCTGTTTACTAATAATTTTGAGAAATTTAAAGCTTTTCTGGCTTTATTTAATATATAGTCTATATGTTGTTTCCACGTAAGTTTGGATGATAAATAAACACCTAGAAACCTTACGCTTTGCGAACAATTAATGACACTGCCACCCATAGTGAAATCAGGGCAGTTTTTCTGGGTTATGCCCCGAATTAAAAAGTACCATATGTGTTTTTTCTAATGATAAAGAAAGTCCATTTTCCTTCATAAATATATCGATTTTATTTAGTTCGCGTTGGTACACTTTTTTTTGGTATAGTTAAGTGCTCTGACTGGCGTTTTTACGCTTCATTGTCACCAGTCAGGGTGTGTGTGTGTGTATGTGTGCGTGCGTGCGTGCGTGCGTGCGTGCGTGCGTGTGTGTGTGTGTGTGTGTGTGTGTGTGTGTGTGTGTGTGTGTGTGTGTGTGTGTGTGTGTGTGTGTGTGTGTGTAACCAGTCAGGTGTGTATGCGTGTGCGTGCGCGTGTGTGTGTGTATGTGTGTGTGTGTGTGTGTGTGTGTGTGTGTGTGTGTGTGTGTGTGTGTGTGTGTGTGTGTGTGTGTGTGTGTCCGCTATGAGTCCCACTGTTAATCTCTCGCGAATTATGTTTATCACTTACGTGCATATTTTCATTCATCTTCCTTGTGAAGCAAACAATGACCCGCTGCCACTTTTCGTCTTTTATTGATGTCATTTATTTCTTACCATTTCGTGTCTCCTTGGATGGTCTACAATCAATGACTTGATTGAGGACATTTCACGCTCCATAGACACCGCCCTGACGTGTTAACAAGCCAGCCATCCATTCCTTTTTTTTCGCCCGAGTTCCCGTCCATCTTTTTTTCACCTGCTCCAGGTTACGGCCGACCAGACATCCACTGACTCGGCGGATCCATTTGAGAACAATCCGTGTGTTGACACACGATTCAACCCGAACAGACGGCCTGCGCCATTGTGGACAAAACGGGGCGAAACGAGCGAGGAAAGGAACTTAAAGACCAGACAAAAGCTCTATTCTTTTCTCCCAGCACTTTGTGTGTGGAAGCCGTAATAGCGGCTTTGAAGCGTTAAATGTATCCCGCAGGAAAATGCGCTGGAGAGAAATAAAGAGAAAAAAAAAAGAAGAGAAAGAGGATGCCAACAATGGCAGATCGTCGTAGGGTTTTGATTTATTTTCGGTCTTACCTGACGCGTGGCATTGTGGGAGGATTGACCGCTGATTGAAAATAAATGGAAACAAATCATCAACGGGAGGGGAACAAAGAGACAGCGTTAGTTTTGGTTTGGTTTAGTTTGGTTTGGTTTGGTTTGGGTTGGGTTTCGGTGGAAAGACAGGGTAAAAAGGGATTGACAGAGGGTGAGCCGGTGAGTACATCATCAGGGTAGGGCGTTTTAGTTTGTCTGTCTGTGTGTCTAGGTGTCTGTGTGTTTGTCTGTCTGTGTGTCTGTTATGTGTGTCTGTCTGTCTCTCTCTCTCTCTCTCTCTCTCTCTCTCTCTCTCTCTCTCTCTCTCTCTCTCTCTCTCTCTCTCTCTGTCACACGATTCACATAAAAGATGCCCTCTGGTCCCGCTTTGTCTATCTCACGATTTTTCACACACACACGCCCTCCACTAGTGTCTTCTAAAGGGCTATACGATCTTCAAAGATGACAAACAGATCAAGATTGGTCGACTGTTTAAAAAAAAAAAAATTAATGCATCTGCACTAGGGTGACTCATCAAAATTATGGGAACTAACTGGAAACGTTTAAAAAGAGCAAAGGCCATCCGTAATTCATCAACGGATTTTTTTTTTTTTTTTTTTTTTTTTTGGGGGGGGGGGGGGGGGGGGGGGGGGGGGGGGGACCGATTCCATCAACAATATGATTGCCTTAGAATGCAAGTGTGATCAGGGATACAGATGGGAACTATGTAGTCCCAATGATTTTAGGTGTGCTGTATGAGTTTCGTGAACTTTTCACACCGACAGGGTGTTTCGTATGTCTGACAGAAGAGACTGTAAGACCAGAGAAGGGCGGAGAACCTTCATCCCGACGTGAATGAAACCTTGAGGTCAACATAATTTGGAACAGTGAATCGAGCAACGCAAAATGATTTGTAATATGCAGCTCCCGGGACGATGCAAAAATTAAGGGAGATCTGAGGAGGGAGGGAGAGGGAGGGAGGAGCTTCCGGAGATTGGGGTAGGGGTGGGTGGGGGTGGGGAGGGTGTAGATTCGGCGGGAATGAAGGATTTTCATGACGAAAAAGGCAGAGAGTTTTTCTGTACCTGTGAAAATTGTTCTGTCATTCGAATCAGCTACGAGTTTTGCTGCCTTAGAAACGAACATGAAAAGTAGGAGATCTGACGGAGACTGGCTTGTCCCCGTGGCTTTGTTTGTTTACCAGACAACGTTATTGCGAAAGAAGGAACTGCTCAGCGACTTGTTTTGTTTTTCACCTCTTTCCACCTCCTTCTCCTTCCTCTTCCTTTTTTTCTGTCTAGTTTCTATGCTTGTTTGTCTGTCTGTCTGTCTGACTTTGTTTGTTAGTGTGTTGTTGTTGTTGTTGTTTGTTGTTGTCGCAGATACTGGGTTTTGTTATGTATTTAATTTTGATTTTTGTTTTAGCCTGGAAAAGTTGAAGAAATAGAGGGGTGGAATAGACATGTCTGCCCATCCCCAATCAAAGATGGGGAGAAGGGGCAGCTACCCCCCACTCCCTGCATTCTTCCTATTTCATACCTACCCCTCCTTCTCTCTTCTGTTCCTATGCCCCTATCCCCGCTTCCACTCCACACCCCTCCTCCATTCGTAAGCCACGCCTAGGTGGCTGTGTTAAGACCGGAATGTTTTTGAAAGAACTATAAAAGGCAGCTGGAACACCACTTTAGTCTGAATGATGTCATCCTGACTATATCCCCCAGGCCCCCCCCCCCCCCCCCCCCCCCCCCCCCCCCCGCCCCCCCCCCCCCCCCCTCCAGCCCACCCTCCCCCCAAATGGAAAGGCCGAGTACCAGGAAGGACGTTTGGGCGGTCAACGATCTCCACAGTTCCACAGCCCTCTGTTCTCGGTTATGCGCAACATGCTAGAGGTGGTATCATCGGTCGAGTCCTTTGCTTTATGTTTTCAATCCAGGGTTTGTTCGGTCTGCCTTCAGCATGACTTCCCCTTACCGTACCCTACAGAACAGCTTCGACACAAAGTCCCGGTGAATTATCCCCCCCCCCCCTCCCCCCCGTGCCAAGTACGCCTTACGGGGAAACCAAAAGCTGCTCATACGGGTAGAACTTAATGCCACGATAGATGCAAAGATCCACGTCTGCAATTTGTTCACTGATTCGGAAAGAGCGTGAAGTCTGGCTGAGTTGGGCATCAAAGCATGGTCAGCAAGTGAAAGAGTGGTTTCTATCTTGTGAGCAGCGTGTGGGGAGAGACGAGCAGACGGCTGGAAATAAACTATCCAACTTCAAGAGACATTATTCTGCATCACAAATAGCCCCAGTCACCTATATTCGCGTAGTGCAGACGAGGGGATGAATAGGGACTATTAAGTCCCAGAGTCTGCTAAGCCGTGAGAATCTTCCTCTAAATTGTCTTTGACATGCAGGAGGGATGGGTGTGGGCGGTGACAGAGATAGGCAGGCAGAAGACAGACGAAGGGGGGTGTTGATGGTTGAGGTGGGGGTACGAGGGGGAAGAAGGGCTGGGGGTGGGGGGCAGTGGAACTGGGTTGAGGGTGGGGGGGGTGAGTGATAACTCAGCTGGAGCTTTGAACATCTTCCCTCTCAGGCGGAGGTGGTGTTTTAACTTTCACGACCGCGAGGTCTTTGCTTCAGTTCAGAATGAAGATGAAGACCAAAGTTAATGAAATGAGGTGCTTCACGAGTGGAGCTGTTGATGATGATCGTGGTGAACATTTAAATGATATGGGCGGTGTAAATAATTATCATGATAATTATAGCACTAGACCAGCGACCATTAGAGGAAGAAGATAGACGACGATGACGACGACGACGAGATGAAAATGATGATGATGATGACGATTATGATGATGATGATAATGACGATGACGATGATGATCATGGTGATGATGTGAACACCAGAGACTACTGCTGTTGCTGATGGTGATTATGATGCGATGCGGAGGAAAAGGATGGTCGTCGTCGTCGTTGCCATCAATCATCATCATCATCATCGTCGTCGTCGTCGTCGTCGTCGTCGTCGTCGTCGTCGTCGTGTCGCCATTGTCGTGATCATCATCATCATTGTGGCAGCATATCAACAGATCTAACCTTTTCATTCATAAAAAATCTCGTCATTTTTCAACTTATGCAATCGACTGCTATCAAAATCTTCAAAAAGTAAAGATTTTTAATATCCGCATTTCACTAGTCCTTTCTTTCGATTTTGAAACCTGTGATGATGGAATTCCTTCAAATTTTTAAACACTCACAGGAAATTTTTATATTATGAAAATCTTGCTACCATGAACACCACCAATCATAATTTATAGCAACGTGCAAGCGCAGTGGAGCACATTTTTTCTAACGGTTCACTCGCTGCCTGGGACTCGACTTGCCGTCAGGAGTCACGTTGTAATGGTCAAGCAGGGTGACCAAGGATTTCAGCTATCTTAAGGTCTTAGCAAGTGTCAGTACTAGGCCAATACTGAGTGGAGGTGCTGCATTGAAGAGTTGAGGAGTCGGAACACATGGCGAGGGTGTGTGCACTTCATCTGCAGAGGTGGAACCCGGCCCGGTCAACTAATCAGCGCTAATGTGGTTTGATATGGGGTTTCCTGTTTGCTTTTAGTTCCTTTCGTGTCGTCATTCAACCGTCTAGGAGAAAAAGAAACACCCGAAGGTGCTGGGGAGGACCCAGAGAAGCACTGTCCTCACCTGCCTTTAGAGCAGTCCTGTACCACCCTTGGAGGCCTGCGCTGTGTTGACAATGGGTACAGGCACGCGCAGGACACTCCATTAAGATATCAAGGGACATAACTGCTCCTGAACAGAGGTAAATCAGGCTACAGGATGCAACTCGTAACAGCCTTAAAGTAGCATCCCCATGGGTGTACCAGCCCGTGTAGAGCCCATTCAACTGTCTACAATCATCAATCCCAAGTCCACATCAATAGCAGAGACGCAGCCCAATCTGGAATGCTGGAGGAGACGGTGTGACACAGAAGATCCCTCCATGGAACATCATCAAGAGCCAAGCTAAGACCCCTTTTTTTCTTGGACAAACGCCACATCGCACGCACTCCATAGCGCCACACCTTAGAATGTTTTTTTTTTTTTTTTTTTGAGACTACTTTTGTGACATACAATAACAAGTGGGGCAAACAAGAGTGGACATTCTGAGGAACTTCCCCACGCAGGTCTTGTGTGTATTTTTTTTTCACCATCATCTTCACCACCACTCATCATTTGTTCGAATTTTAATAAATTTTGATTATTGTTGAACGTTAAATCACCTCTCTGTTTTACATCGGAAGGAGAAGGGAAGAAGTGTTTGTATTGTTACCATCTTCTAGTCTATCGAACTTGTCACCAACCGTCACATCATCATCATCATCATCATCATCATCATCATCATCATCATCATCATCAACATCATCATTATCATCACCATCATCATCATCATCATCATCATTGTCACAGATCATCCCTAGTTCTTGTCACAGATCGCCATAACGCATTGTTCCATCACAACCATTAGAAAAAAGGTTGGTCGCGCAAGCCTAACAGCTGCTATAAATAGACAAGCGGGAGATTTTCTTTTCCTTCTCTTTTTCTTTCTTTTTCTTTTTTTTTTCATATTCTTTTTTCTCTACCTACGAGTCAGTCCCCCATATCGATCTGTCAATATCGTGAGCTAAGGCACCCTGTCGTTAAGGCCTCCACCCCCCGCCCCCCCACCCCCACCGCCCTCCTGTCGACCTCCCCCCTCCCCTCCCCCCTCTCTTCTCTTCCTCCCCTCCCCCCATTCTCTCCTCCTCCTCCTGCCACAGATTATTCCCACTCTTATTTCACCCTCATTTCCACCCCAGTGCCCCCTCACTCCCCCTCCCCCATCTCTCTCTCTCTCTCTCTCTCTCTCTCTCTCTCTCTCTCTCTCTCTCTCTCTCTCTCTCCTAGTGTGCGCCACAGGCACACTCTACTCTCTTTCTTCCCAACAACACAAACGCATGGCACCTCAGCTACTCTCCCACGTAATCCCCCATCCGTCCCCACCCCACCCCAATCCACCTTTCTCTCTCTCTCTCTCTCTCTCTCTCTCTCTCTCTCTCTCTCTCTCTCTCTCCGGCTTTATGCTTGAGGTAACAGCTTTGCTTGGCTCACTGACTTGAGCTCTGATACAACGCAAATTATCGCAATGAATGCTGCAAGCTCCAGAGAAAAAAAAGTAACAATAAAGCAATTTGGACGAAAATTATGTTTACTTTTTTTTCTTTTTTTTTTCCTGACCAGCCGTTCTATAAGATTTTTGAAGAAAGTATAACTTTGCTGCGTTTATAATGTGTGTGCGGACATTGAAAAAAAAACACACACACACACACACACACACACACACACACACACACACACACACACACACAAAGTCACATTTTTTTTGTTTGTTCAAACTGCATGTTATATTATGTGTATAAACAATGTAACAAATGTAAAATTGTTCGTCACGGATGCTGCTATCTTCAGGTTTGATCGAACGCCTGATCCTGATAGTGTATTGAGACTGTGACGACAGGCACATTTCCACACGAGCGGGGTTTCAACGTTGTTCTTCACTCTGTTCCAAAGAAACGAGAAACAACGAGAAAAAAAAAAAAAGAAAAGAGGAAAAAGAAGCTGGAAATTTTGCCTGGGGTGGACTGCAGCCTGGCCGAAGAAAAAAAAAAAATGCTAACTTTAATAGCATCAGGGGAAAAAAAATAAACAACAAGAATTAAACAAAAGAAGTAATCAGAGACGATTATCCCAAGGGAAACAATTTTTCAACATCTGGTGACACAAGTCTCCAGCATCAAAGTGAACACGAACTTGAAAAAGTTAATTTCTATAGTTGTGTGCTGCTCAAAAAGTTGAAATAGATGGAAATCATATGACTTATCATCCGCAAACAATACAAAGATTTAAGAGATGGAAATCATATGACTTCTCATCCGCCAACAATACAAAGATTTAAGGTCTACTCCCGACATTAACAATGATTCGTTGTTAACGGGTCTGCGGCGGAGATCGAAAACTGTGACGTCACTTATGGGGGCTGACTGTATACTTCTGACATCATCCACTGTTCAGTGTGTCACCACTCGCATTTCAGTCACAGAGGAATGCCGTATACTGCTCGCCTTTTGTCTGGAAATGTCGAGAACGGGTGTTGTTGAAAGACAGGGAGAAGAGACAATGACGTCACATGTGCA
>JADBJO010000317.1:177793-180293 GCA_016801955.1 Conus betulinus | reverse complement strand
CTTCAATCTACATCAATTTTTGCCAGGGGCAGTGGGAACCCCCCTGCTCTTTTTTGATTTTCAACTGCCATGGGGTTCTTTAACGTGTGCAGGGGGCCAGGAAGGCACACGGGTCTGACTCGCTTATAGTCCCCATCTAATGGGACTTGACGTTCAGTTCGATTTGTCATTCAAACTGGGAAGAAAGGGCGAGAAAGGCAGGGCTCGAACACACGCACTTCTCACACGGTGGATTGGCAGGCGAACATCTTAACACTATTTATCAGATTCGTCCAAACCCTGAAGGGAATTCCTGTCATCTGCCACTGGAGGCCGTAAACTGGAAAATGTTTTGTGTCGATTAGAGCAGTGCAGTAGATTCGTAATCAGAAAACAGCTGTTTTGCACTGGAGAACAACTGTTACCCTGCGGGAAAACTGGGTTAAGCTGTTATTGCTGAGGATTACAACGATTCTCTCTGCGCGATCATAGCTGTTATCCCGGTTTTTCCATATTTTCCCTATTTTCGCCAGTGACACCAGTGTGGATGTGCATGTCATGACAAACGGCGATCTTAACTGTTTTCCCTGTGTTAACAACGTTTTCCTCGTGATAATACATCTTTTCTTCAGGAAAACACCAGGATAATAAGAGTCACTATCCCTTGGATACTAAGGGAAACAACTGTGAACATGAAAGAAAATTGAAAGCAGTTGTTACCCTCATAAAATAATGGAAAACCATTGTCATCTGTATGAGAATAGTAGTGATCCTCAGGATATTAACTGTTTGTCCTGTTTTCTCTGTTTCCATCATGGATCATATCTAGTTTTCTTGTTGTTGTTGTTTGTTTGTTTGTTTGTTGTTTTTCTTCCTGAAGAAAACAGATATTGCCTTTAGACTGAAAGAAAAACAGGTATTGCCTTTAGAATGAAGAAAACAGATCTTGCCTTCAGACTTAAGAAAACGGATACTGCCTTTAGACAAGAAAACAGGTATTGCGTTTAGACTGAAGAAAAAAGGTCTTGCCTTCAGACTTAAGAAAACAGATGCTGTCTTTTGACTGAAGAGAAAACAGATCTTGTCTGTAGCCTTAAAACAGACACTGCCTTTAGAGTGAGAAAAACAGGTATTGCCTTTACACTGAAGAAAACAGGAATTGCCTTTAGACGTTAGTATATTATGAAGGCTACTTTTTTTTTACACAAACTCTTATGTTACGAAAGGCGAGGCTCTGTGGTATATATCAGGTGACGAGTCACTTCTTAGGAACCATGTGTAGAGTGGTGAGATTTATTATCTGATATAAACATGTGTAAGAGTGGTGAGATTTATTATTTTGATATAAACATTTTTACAGCAGACTCTCTGAAAACATTTGTTCAGAGTTGTTATACCAACATTTCATTTATGTTTTTCAAGAGGCCGATATGTTTCGTTTGATCTAGCATTTTGTGGAAAAACAAATTAGTTAGTTTTTTTTTATTAGGCATTTTGAGCATGTTCGACATAAACTTATATATTATCGTCAATAACTTTCTTTTTCTAAAACGGTGGAGTGTCAGTCTTGACAGAGTGACAACTCCTTAAACGGCCCCTTGTGGCTGCTGGGCTAGAAACAACAGGAGTTGAGTCAAAACCCGTCTTTTTCCCCTAAAGGCAGCGTCAGGCGCGACGAGCCATCGTAGAGTTCCCATCATGTTGTTACAAGATCAGAGCCACCGATGCCCTCTCCCCCACCACCCAGCGACGTCAGAGCCTGGGTGTAAAAAGCTCCCCCCCCCCCCCCCCCGGCCACGGAGATGGCGAGCCCGATGAAGATGAAGAGAGCGACGGGGCTAAGAACTGGTGGAATCACGAAGACATTTTGTTGCGGCGCAAATTGTCGCTCCAGCACACTTTGTCATCCCGGTAAAAATTGTCTGCCGACGACGGCTTATGCCGGACGTGAAGGCACAAATTGTCGCCTCGGGCACACGTTTGTTGCCCGCGCCACAGTGTGTGCGTGGCTTGCTCGAAAGCCACGATTTTGTCTCGGGAGTATCAACATTCATTTATTCTGTTTCGGCACACACTTTTTTTTTTTTTTTTTTTTTTAAAGAATACGTGATTCCATGTTCATCATGACTATGACTACGGCCATCATTTGTTGTGTCATGGCCCATGTCTTCAAAAGCTTTGTTACCCTGCCGCACCAGGCGTGTTATATGCAAGAAGTTAATTAATTATAATTACACTTAGTGTAAAGTGTGACTTAGGAGAGTCAGGGAGTTGATCTCCTGTTCATTAGGCATTAACCAAGGAGCACATTGAGGCACTGTTGCCCGTTTTAGTTGTTGTCATTCGTGTGTGTATGTGTGTGTGTGTTGTGTGTGTGTGTGTGTGTGTGTGTGTGTGTGTGTTGTGTGTGTGTGTGTGTGCGTGCATGCGTGTGTGTGTGTGTTTGTGTGTGTGTGTGGTGTGTGTGTGTGTGTGTGTGATCATTCACCTATCACGAAACCTCTCAACAGTTTATACACAC
>JADBJO010000317.1:157793-172793 GCA_016801955.1 Conus betulinus | reverse complement strand
TTCTTGTTGTTGTTGTTTGTTGTTTGTGTTTGTTTTGTTTTGTTTCTGACGCAGTCAGTCCTAGCCATCCACAGGAAACACTCAGAAATTAGGTCGCGAATGGGTTCCCCGACTGTGGAGGTTCTGCACTGCTGCAGAGTCACTTCACTTTAGCGCTGCCTGTCCTGATACAACACACGCGGGTCACCATCTACTGAACCCTCTTCTAGCGACAATAAATATTTAGTCGCAGAGTTTACTCTTATGATAGACCAGATCCAGATTTATCATAACACAGCCACCGTCCATCCAGCAAGAGCCTCCCCCCCCCCCCCCCCCCTCCCCCCCCCCCCCCCCCCCTTTCCCGAATTGTCGGTTTTGAACATTTTCACGTGCGTGCATCATATCTCTGACGACGGGATGTAATTACCTTTATTGTTTGGATTAAAAACGATTGCATGTGCAAACAACAATTGTAAAACCGGAATTCTAGCAGAGGAGAGGAGAGAGAGAGAGAGAGAGAGAGAGAGAGAGAGAGAGAGAGAGAGAGAGAGAGAGAGAGAGACAGACAGACAGACTGACTGACTGACTGACTGACAGACAGACAGGCTGACAGACAGACAGACAGACAGACAGACTGACTGACTGACTGACTGACTGACTGACAGACAGACAGACAGGCTGACAGACAGAGAGAGAGAGACAGAGACAGACAGACAGACAGACAGACAGGCAGACTGACTGACAGACAGACAGACAGACAGGCTGACAGATAGACAGACAGACAGACAGACAGACAGACAGAGAGAGAGAGAGAGAGAGAGAGAGAGAGAGAGAGAGAAAGAGAGAGAACTATTTACATATAGACAAAAATAAACACCAACATTCGGTATGGCAGTAACGCAAGAAGGACCGCAGAACTTCAGGCTTTTTTTCGGAATGATCAGAGGACGAGAAAGGCGAAGAAAAAATTCCATGGAGTTGGTCAAAACCATCAAGATAAGACCACCCTCTCCGCTTCCATCAATAATCATTATCAGCATCAACAGAGCCCGAGTGATACAGACACCCGCAGTGTTGCTGCTGAAAGGGCTGTATTCTCCTCTTCCTTTATTATCAACATCAACAGAGAGATACAGACACCTGCAGTGTTGCTGCTGAGAGAGCTGTAACTCCTCTTCCTTTATTATCAACATCAACAGAGCCAAAGAGATACAGACACCTGCAGTGTTGTTCAAAAGTTTGAGGGAAAACCTCAGAGACGTATCTGTTACTAGATGACGTTCGACTGTGGTAGTTGGAGAATTCGCATAGCACAATAAACAACTTTGGGTCAAGACAAAACCTCACAAACATAATTATCGTTTTCACGGGATTCGAACCCACGACCTTCAAGTCACAGAGAGCGATACAACCTTTGAGCCACAGTGGACAACTATTTTCTGCTTTTTTTAATGTCAGGTGTGTTCATTTCAGTTTACATGACTTTGTTTTATAGTCGTTTGTTTCGTTCATTTTGTCTTATGTCAATAAAGTATTTCATATTGTTTCCTTTCATTTAACATTTTTTTTATTCCCGTTATTGTTTCCCTCTCGTTGTTTTGTTGTGGCGGGTGTTGTTTCGATCAAGTCTGTCCTGTTATTCTGTTTTCATGGTCTTTCACGCCCTGTGTAATGTTCCCTCCAGACATCAAGCGCCATCGCCCGACCATTCTGCCATGGATTTCTCCTCAGAACACACACACTACGCTCGTCGCGTTTCGCTTTTCTTCACACATTACCCTGTGACACACTAGCTCTTTATTGCTTTGCTAATAGCTGTCAACTCATGAATTACGCACCTTGGCTTGGCTGCCGGTCGTTGCACGTGAAATAGCTCTCCACGGTGTTGCTTTTCACACAGGCGACTGCCAACCGTACCCCTCCCTAGCATCGATTTTACACAGTGGCTGCAGCACACAGTGTGCGGTGGATTTCACAGCTGCAGCCACACAGAATATGATTTTTTTTTTTTTTTTTTTTTTTTTGGGGGGGGGGAGGGGGAGGGGGGCAGGGTCGGGTTTCCGTTTGGGGGGTGTATGAGTGAAATAATAGAATCAATTAATTTTTCATTAATTCTCCAAAAGATAAAAGAAAGAGAAAAAGAGAAGGAAGTTTGTCTTCGGGTTCGTACGATACCAAGCATTCGTTTGATCGTTTAGTTTGTTGTAAGTACACATCCAGGTAATGATATGGTTAACGATAGTCATGTTCTTTCATACAGCTGTTATTATAACAGAGTTAACATGTCCCATACCGATCACACACACACACACACACACACACACACACACACACACACACACACACCACACCCCCCCACCCCCACCCCACCCCACCACTTCCCATCAGATTAACGAGAAATTCATCACAAACGCAAGACACTGACATGTATTTTCATAATGGTGCCTACCATTGGGTTATCTCAAGCGCTTGGTTTTTTTTTTTTAATACCAAATTTGAAACAATTCTTCCCTATTTTCTGACAGTTTTTAAACAAATATGAAAGCTCACACGCAGGCGTAACTGCCACGGATTTCTCACACGTGACACAAAACACGCCTCATATTACGCGTTGTTCACACTCCCACCTCGTGGAACCCAACACCTTTGCAGCTCTGGTCGTAGCCGGCAACTCATCATGCATCACGCCCCATGACATGTGTGGCTTTGTCGGCAGTGGAAACGCATGAAAACAGCCCTCACCGTTTCAAGCTTTGAACCAAACCGACAATCGGACACCCCTCCTCTTGTATCGATTTCTATACAGTTGTTGCACAAACACGCGGTTCACGTCTTGGCTTTCACAGCTGCTGCTAAAACCGGGAGAGACTCGCCTTTTTATTAGGTGTGAAACAGAAATTTGCCTCCTCCGGCCTCATCAGCTAGCGGGCCTTCGCTAGAACAGTTGGCATCATAGCGAGAACAGATCCACGAAGTGGTGGTTAGTAGCAACGTGGCTATTCGTTTGAAGTGTTCTTGATCAAAAAACGCTGTGTTCTTTTCATGTCTATCTTCAAGCTGCATCACATATACTAGTCAGACAGAACGGAAGAGTTCTCGTCAAATCAGCGTTGTAGATAATCAATATTTTTTTTTTTGAACATGACCGCTTTATAGAAATATTATGTAGTTATTATTCTCGACCCACCCACCCACCCCTTACCTTACATCTCGTCTTCATCCAGCTCCCTTCCTCTCGCCCCTCCCCCCCCCCCCCCCCCCCCCCCCCCCGCCACCTCCCGTTCCTCCCCTGCCCCAGTCCCAACCCCCATTTCATTTCCATTCTCCTCCCGGCTCTATTGTCAACACAGATTCTGCAGACTGTGAACAGAGGACACATCAAATGACACAACAGAAGGACAGTGGGAGATCTAAGACCTCCACCAAGATCCTGCCATTAGTCCGGATCCACACCGCAGATCCACACCACAGATCCACACCACAGGTCCACACCACAGGTCCACACCACAGATCCACACCACAGGTCCAGACCACAGGTCCACACCACAGATCCAGATCACAGGTCCACACCACAGATCCACACCACAGGTCCCCCACACCAAACCTCTTTGGAATCGTCTTTGGACCACTCCGTGTTTTCACACGTCCCCCCCCCCCCCCCCCCCCCCCCCCCCCTTTTTTTTTTTTTTTTTATATAAAATTGCTCCGTCAGTTTTTGGTCTTAAGCTGAGATGCAAATCAAACATCAGAGCATAGTAGAGACACGATCTCCGCTGAGAGAGTAGAAAATATTGCTGTCATAGTATCTAGGCCTAAGGGAATGAAATCATGGTTGTACCGGGGAGGAAAGGATACCTTTCTGACCTCTGTCTTGTGTGTATCATGCACGAAATGGATTTGATAGCAAACGGAGCTAATCTAAGACTAGGTTATGTAAACTTCATGATTCATTTGTGTACGTTACAAACATTTCATTCTTTGTTATTCCTATGTCAGTGCACGTGTCTGAGTATACGATTTGCTGAATTTTGTCATATTTCTGGCAATTGGTATTTTAACTGGTGTGGAGACGAACTGGGACGCAGATTATAAGTCGTTGTTTAACAGAAGTTTGTATGAAACAGTCGTGTTTCACGAAACCTTTGCGGAAAGAAAAAAAAACTGAATTGTTGCATCCGCTTTAAGAAAAAAAAAAAGAAAAAAAAAGAAAAGGTTTTTGAGAAAACAGGCGTATTTCAGAAAATCTTTGAGAGTGGAATATAACTGAATCGTTGCTTCTGATATTTGTTTTCTAAATGCTTTTGGTAAAACAGGCGCTTTGTAGAAAAAACCTTCAGGGATGGTGCAAACAAATGTTTGTTTCTGACTTTTGATACATGAGAAAAGGACCTTTTGCGAATCCAAAAAAAAAGAAAAATCGCTTTGAAAAAGAAAAGAAAAAAAAGACAAGGTTTGTTGGAATTTGAAACAGGCGTCTTTCATAAACTCTTTGAGAGGTGGAGCTGTAGTACCTGAAATCGCGTTGCTTCAAGCATTCTGATATTTGTTTTTCTAATCTGACTTTTGGTAAAACAGAACGCTTTGTAGACACCTTCAGGGATGGTGCAAACAAATGTTGTTTTGTTCTGACTTTTGATACATGAAAGAACATCTCTAATGCACAATGTATTAGGCGAGTGTGTGTGGGGATGTTACTGTTGTGATACCCTTGGCCAACACGGTCCTCTACGACCCTTGCTGAATGGCCAACACTGGCCTGGTACAAGGCCTTAGGGGATAATGCCTTCCAGGGGGGGCAGCTTCTCTTTTTTTGTGCGGAGCCTTTCTGCCCTCACCGTAAGTGGGGTAAAAACGAGCAGCAGAAGGGAGAAACAGATAGGGGCCCCTGAAGACGAGAGTGGAATTTCCCCAGAAATGCGTACCGGTCTTGCACTGCCCGAACCATCAGTCCCGGGATCGTCCTGCACCACTCCTTGCACGCCTGAGCTTGTGGTTCAAAATAGGTATCAGGCACTTTTTACACGGGCCTTCCTATTAAGACATGAAGGACGGATGTACCTGGTCCCGTCCTGGCATAATTCCCTTGGAGTGTGACCAAGACCGCGACCGAAACAGAACAAACGTCCGCGAAAGCAACCCTTCGGCCTCATAGTGTCACCAATCCCATAGGTTCATGAACTGGCGAAGGCCCCTGGCGAAAGGACGCCATCACCGCGTAAAACGGCTGTCGCTCCTGTTCGTTTCTGTTTCCGCTGATTCGAGCGAATACAGTACAGTACAACTGTCGACACAGACCCCGCTTTTCGCCAGATGTCCCTAACGTGCCCTCTGAGCACACTTTCAATGATCCATGTAACGTGAACTTGCAAGCTGGTTCTAAAAGCGACCATTCTTTTTCCTTTTTTTTATTGAAACGATTTAGGATTTAGAAGATAATACGATCCCAGCAGGAACACGAATCTTCAAATATCAGGTACGAGATAGTGGTCTATTGGTACTACCAAAATACGGAAACACCAGAAACGAATTGTGTTCGAAAAACGGAAACACGAAAAACGGAAGCGGAAGCCGGATATGTTCGCCGCCACACCCTTAGGTGTTGCCCACTGCAAACAATCCAAAAAAAAACGTGTCAAGCACTCGCGCAAACCGTTGCCCGCCTCAATGAGCGCCAAACAACGCTTCAGAACACTGGGCGGTCCCTCCGCCAGGTTTTCGTTGTGTGATTCACACACAACAAACTAAAAGAGCAGAACTGTTCGCATGATGATGACTGCAGCCCTTGTCAAGAACGTCGGGCTTCTTCGAATTATCCGGGCAACGCGTTGAACACTGTATTACTGCCCATGCAACCTGTTTTATTGTTTACTTCACGAAACTTCTGTCATACCATACCTCACATAACCCCTTGACGCTGGGACGGGCCCACCCTCACACCAATGGAAAAACGTGTTGCCCTTTAGTTGACATAACATTATGCCCAATTAATTGATTGTGCTCCGGTCGAATGTTGTGTAGTAAAAGTAAAGGCACAGAAGCTTCAAAACCAACTACGCTGTGTTTGACACTCCTACCACTCTTCATATAGCACTCAAGTAAGCCGAGAGGCACGCCAAACAACAAAACACACAAAAAAAAATGTTTAGAGTTGTCTGCCTTGAATTGTCTCACCACACCTCCAACCCCCCCCCCCCACCCCCCCACCCCCCCAAAAAAAAAAATGTTTTAGTGTTTAGAGTTGTTCTGCCTTGAATGGTCTCATTCCACATCCTCGCACCCCCATTCCAATGGAAACAAAGACCCGCTTGGTCCATCTTTGGCGGCGCGACCACCCTTGGATATATCTTTCCGAGGGTTAGTGTCTTTTTTTTTCTTTTTTTCATCACTTCTCTTCTCCATTGAAATGATTCGATGGATTTTTTTTGATGTCTATTGAGGATAGCTGTGTGGGCCGGAAACAGCTCACTTGGTAGAGCCTCCGTAATGTAATCCTGGTGATACCCGGGATTAGGCGGGTTTCGAATCTCCACTAAGCTAAGGTCTTTTTTTGGTATAGACGGTTTCCTTTTCTTCTCGCTGAGCGCCAATACAAACACTTCTCAACCACACGTATAATTTCCCGTTTCCAACTTTCAGAAATTGAGGCCACCAATTCTCAGTCGCTCCCACTGGTATCCCCAACCCCCGCACCACCCTTTTTCCGACACCTTTCCCCCTACACGTTACCCACCAGCATCCCCAACATGAACTTTATAACGAATCGAAGGGAACAAAAAAAAACTGGCGGAACAGTGCCTCCTCTCCCCTTCGGATCTCCGTGGTTTGACACGACCTGCGGACGCGCCACAACAACTGACATGTGCGCACCAGCCCCTCTGCGCCCCAGTCTGGCTCCTATCCTTGTGTGGCGCATGTAGTGCTGGTAGGTGGTACCCCTAAAATAGCGGTGGATTGTAAAGTGTCTTAGGGCTGTGGTCTCTGTCTGAGGATTGGAAGCCAAAATAAGTATACATATAACAATGATGTTGAGAATGATGATGATGATGTTAACAAAATGATGAAATAATTATATAATATAAAACAATAATAATAATTGTAATGATGAAATAGTATAATATGATGCTGATGGTGATAGAAAACCATGATGAAGATAATAGTAGGAACCAACAAGAATTATGATAATTAACAATAATAGTACTAATAAATAATGATGAGAAGATGATGATGTGGGGTCCGGTGGTGGTGGCTGTGGGTGGTGAGGATGATGATGATGATGATGATGATGATGATAACCCCCCCCCCACCCTTTAAACAACTAGTCAGCGAAGCAATCGTAAAAACACACACCACAACACATAAATACAATCACACAAAACACACACACACAACACAACACACACACATCAACACAAACCATCAAACATCATACACGCCCACACAACACCACCAACACCACAACACTCCCACACCCCACACCCAACACCAAAACATGACACACACATCACCCCACACAACACAACACAAACACACTGACCCACAACAACACAACACATCACACACAAAGGCACGGGTGTAGCGCGGGAGGTAGTGGAGGGGGGGAGGGGGGTAGTCCTGTGGTTTAGTCGGTAGAGATTTAGTTAGATAGAATTTGGGGGTAGATTGGGGTTATGAGATGGCGGTAGTTAGAGACTGAAAGAGAAAAACACAACTGCCTGGTGAGTTGTGAATGGTTTCGGAAAAAAAGTGGCGAGCAAAAGTGAAGCGAAAAAAATAAATATGAGGAGGCCGCCTAGCACCTAAACCGCCGCCCGCATCCCGCATCCGCACTCAGCTAACGCACAGTCGTTAGTCATAACCACTAAGAAAAAGAGAAAGAAAAACAAAAAGACAACAAACCAAACAACACAAAAGAAAACATGAAAAAAACAAAATGAAAGCAAAAAAAGGGGGGGAAAAAATTGGAGGTTGAGGAAACACAAAATAAAATTCGCAACTCATCACTCAATTCATCTTATCATCATCATCATTATTCATCATCATATCATCATCATCATCCCTCATAACGTACACATCTTTCCTCTCTTTGCCTGACTATGAATAACACACATACACCAACAACAATGATGAAAATCGGTAGACGGGCACTTTGCCCGCTGGAGTAACACCTTGGACACCATTGGGCACTCTCCTGTGCCGACTAACACGGCCGGGGGACGGGTACATAAATCACATTTGTGGACTTGACATGTGCGCCTGCATGAACCGTTCATACCCCCTCTTCATGAACCTACAAGCCGCCTTCGCAAGCCCTGTCGACTGTTCGTGGGAACAATTTCGTGTTAAATGAGCTTACATTGCAAATTCATTATCATGCCCCCGGGGTGTGTGGTGTGCATGTCGTGTGTGGTTGGTGTGTGTGTGTGTGTGTGTGTGTGTGTGTGTGTGTGGGTTCTGTGGAGTTTAGTGTAGGTGTAGTGCTGTGTGAGTGTGGTGGTAGTGTGCGTGTGAGAGACACAGTGTGTGTAGTGTGCTTGTGTGTTTGTGTAGTTGTATGTAGTGTAGTGTAGGTAGTGTAGCTGTAGTGTGTGTGTTGTGTGTGCCCCTGTTGTTAGTGTAGTGTAGTGTCGTGTAGTGTGTCGTGGGGTGTGTGCGGTGTGGTCTTGTGGTTGTTGTGTGTGTTGTGTGTGTCTGTGCACGCAGCACGCCGACACGCGCACGCTCACGCATTGCGTTGCTGTCCGCTTTGTTTTGGTTGCGTCCGTGGAGTTTCAATGAAACTGGTTGAAAAAACCCCGTTTCCGTTTTATCAAGCCTCATAAGAGTTCTCACCCAAGGTCAAACAAGGAACGTCGGTGTTTGTGCGATGTTTGTGTGGAGGTTTCAGGAACAGGCTGAACATAACTTTTTCCCAGACCTCGTGCAAAAGGCCAAGCTGCGTTATTGTCATGTCTCTTGGATGTATTTCCTTCTCCCCCCCGGTGTTGCCGCTTTGTTCGGATTTGTCTTCGCTCTCTGTGTCATTAGTTCCATAGACGACTAGGGACAGTCATGCCTCAAGTCATGTTGTTGTCTTCCAATGTGTCCCGTTCGTCGCTTTCCATTTATGTCAGTTGGCGCAACGAAGCAGAGACTAGTAAAAGAAATAGCAGCAGCGCGCAGTCAGCAGAGTAGAAGTTAACAGTACGTAGCTCAGTAGTAGTAGGCAAACAGTTTCGAGCAGTAGTCAGACCCCACCTTTTAGCCAGCACGCCAGGCAATACAGCAGTATTGACACGCAGCAATAGCAATGCAAATAACTTAATAGAATACGCTACAGCGGTGCGGTGGTCGGGGGGCGGAGTGGTGGTGGACGGTTAGAAGTGTATGGTGGTGGGTGGTGGTTTTTTGTAGTAGCTAGTCCCTAGTGGTAGAGTAGTTAGTAGAGAGTAGGAAGTAGTAAGGTAGTGTAGCAGTAGAGTACCGAGAGTAGTTTAGCAGTTCGCCAGCCCCCGCAGCCCCAGCTTTTTTTTTTTTAGGCTTTATGTCACTCCGCACTTTCCCTAGTCTTTTTGCTTTTCCAGCACCATAGTAGTTACTGTAATGGCGGGTGTGGCCCGAGGTTGGGATTGGGTAGTACAGTAATGACTTAGTGTGGTTGGTAAGGATAGTAGTGGTAGTAGTAGTTGTTGTTGTTGGTTGAGTGTTGTTGGTTGTTGTTGTTGTAGGAAGTAGTAGAGTGAGTGAGCAGCTAGTGATACCACAGCCCGCGCAATAACACAGTGGAAGTAGGGCTCCATTTTTCATGGCAGCAAAACTGTGCAGCCGAAATGATTAAGCTTTTTTTTTTTTAGTTTTTGTAGTGACAACGGCAGTAGGGGCAGCAACCGGTTTTCGGCAGAGGCAATAGCTCACGGGATCACTCGCTCCTCTCCGCGAGATTATCCGTTGGAGGCTTGGAGCTGGAGGCGCGCGAGCCGCGGCGCGGCGCTCTTGTGCCCCGTGTGTGTGTGTATTTTCCCCTCTTTTGGGTCCTTCGTTTTTTTTTTGTGGGGTGTAGGGGTGTGGGAGAGAGAAAGGAGAGACGTGAGAGCGACAGAGACAGAGAAAGGTGCGGACAGAGAGGTTTTTTTTTTTTCAATAGAATATTATATTATTCAAATAATTATTTGAAGAGCGCCGCCGAAGCTTAACAGAGCCCAAACGATGGTCGACACCATCCTATTGAGATGCAAAGGAAAAGAAGCAGGATGGACAGCGCAGCTGGCCAGAGTTGCAAGTTATGCAGAGTAGTACAGGTCGTATGCATTGACAGTTCTAACGGTCGCGTGCTCGCCCCTCCTCCCTCCCCGTTTTTTCCATCCCCATCTTACGCTTTCCCACACGCTATGCGTAATGTCTTGTTTCCCATTGTTATGGTTAGTGTTTTTCTTCTTGTTGGTCTTCTGGTGATGTGTGTGTTACGATTTTGCCTTTACATATCTTCTCTGTTGCTTGTCTGTCGTCAGCATCGTCTTTGTTCTGTGGTTCTCAGGGTTGGTGCTTGGCCATTTTCTTGTTCTTGCTCTGTCTGGAGTGTCCGTCTCTTCTCGTCTTTTCTCCCCTCTTTATCTCTAGTGTGTGTTTTATCTCTCTCCTATTTGTACTCCTCTTTTTGAGTATTCGGAGTACTCCTTTTTCTGTGACCTTTGTTTTTTGACTATGTGTATACAGCTTTTTTTCGTTCTTATGATTGGTAAGTGCAATAAAGGTATTATTTGTTTCTTTTTTGAGTCTTTTTGTGTGGGATACTGTCCCTCGTCCTTCTCAACGAGGTTTGTTTTTGTTTTGTGGCTTTTTCCCGGTGTCTCTTCCTTTATCTCTTTTTTTTCCTTCTTCTCTCATTTTTATTATCCCTTTTAATGTAACTTAAATTTTTATTTAATCCACCAACTTCATCTCTTCTAAATAACATAGGTACTTCCAGTCTATGTTTTGTTTTTATCTCTGTTACTGTCTACTTGTCCCGTACTCGCCTTGTTATTATTCAGTGTGTATATGTTTAGTTGTCAATCGTCTGTATCCCTCGTCTCTGTCTTCTCTATGTCTCATCTATATATCTTCCTACTTCTTCTCCATCTCATTAATAGATATCTCTACTCTCTCCTAGTGTGGATAGCAGCTGTGGCCCACACGTCGCGCTGGTGCGGATGCCTACCACGTCACGTACTCTTTAGTGCATATCCCGCATCGCTCGGTGTTGCGGGGCTACGCAATCCCATCATAAAGCATCATTTGTGGGATTTTAAGATTTTCCGCCGGTCCGGTTTCCCACGCATGTTGATGTGAATGTATGGAACTACTACTCCAACGGAAAGAAGGGGAGCAGACGAGTTTCATCCACCGCGAATGGGTGTGTGTGTGTGTGTCTGGAGAGTTGCTCCAACTTTCGGAAGTCTACACTTTCACTATCCGTCTCTCTCAAGGCCAGTATGTAATCACCAAAGAAAGTGTAGAATACAGCCCCATCGAGCAGTCTCACACCAGGAATGGGGGTTCAAAAATACACTCTTCGACCTCACTGATTATGCTAATAATAATAATGAAGACAATTCTATAGCGCCCATCCTAACAATGTGGGCTACAGGGGTGCTTTACAAGTTTTAATAATTCAACATTTGAAAATATAAGCAGGACACACACACACACACACACACACACACACACACACACACACACACACGCACACAACACACACACCCACACGCACACACACAAACACAAACACACCACGCACACACCACACACATGCAAACCACACATGCACACACATTACACACACACGCACGCACATATGCACACACACACCCAACACACACGCAACGCACCACACACCCACAACACACACACACAAACACACACACACCACCACACCCGAGACGCCCCCCCGACCCCCCGAGAGAGAGAGGAGGAGAAGAGGGAGGGAGGGCCCGGCCCGAGAGCCCCGGGGGGGATGAGAGGAGAGAGACCGACAGAGAGAGACGGGAGAAGCGACGGAGAGAGTTAGAGGAGAGAGAGAGAGGAGAGAGAGAGAGGATTCTGCGTTCACGAGTCACAACCCACACAACACACACACCACACACACACACACACACAAACACGCACGCCCGCCACGCCCACGCACCGCACGCACGCACGCACGCACGCACGAAACGCTCATAGCGCAACGCGCGATACAAACACACATAACGCACTCACTCCACACACACACCACACACACACACACACACACACACACGCACACACACACACCCACCACACACAAACACCACACACACACACAACAACACACACCACGCGCGTTTTTTCACGGCGCGGAGCCACTCGGCCGCAATGGAACATGAATATTGCATTATCGATAAAACACAACTATTATAACACGGGTGAAACAGCTCATCACTTGGTACCACGAGCAGCTCACTTGTACACGGCTTTGGTGTGCAAGTTAGTGACATATAGTAAATTTAAGATATTTCAGTGGGTGGGATTCTGCAACGGCGTTTGAAGGCGTCGTTGAAACAGATACATTTGAAGCGCCCCCCCCGAATTGATATCGGGGAAGGAAGGGAGTCGTCGGCGTATGATGGGAAAGGTAGTATAGGGGTAAATTCCTAGAGGTAAGTATTATCGCCGCAGCGCCAGAAGGGGGGGGAGGGAGAAGGGGGTAAAGGGGAAAACGCGAATGATCGAGAATAGAACAGTGCCGGCCCTGTCGTTCGGTATGTGTATTATCTGTCAATAACCATAAAACTAACTTTCAGACACGAATCAGCGGGCCACCGCTCACCACGCACCTGCTCTCGTAGTAGTAACTGAGTTGCCCTCTTCTCGTTCAAGAATCTGATGATGATTTTCGGACCAAGTCGTCGACATCCTCGTGTTCATGGAGACCTGTGAAGGGTTTTTGAAGCGGGAAACAAGCTTACTCACGGCTGGTTCTTGACTGATCCTGGGCAATTATTGTGGTCTGTAGAGGGTGGTAGTGGGTGTTGGTTCCCGCGTATATGAATCAGAGCAAGAGCCAGGCATCATGAACACACTCCAAAAGGAGGCGGCAGTATTGGCAGTGATTTTCCTCTGGTATGTTGAGTCAGACCAGAAGAACAGGCACCATTGAACCACCCCCTCCAAAGGACGCGCCAGTATTGCAGCCAGCGTCTCCTCTGGTGGGTGGCTCCATGACGACCTGGTATTATATTGTTCCCTGGTGGTTGGACCGCGACAGGACTATCCTGTTGGTGACTGTGTATGACTGTGGCAAAAGGGAACTGGGGGGGAGGGGGGGGGGGGGGGGGGAATGGGGGGGGTGGGGGAGGGGGGGGAAGGTAGGGAAAGGGGAAAGGGGGAAATGTGACAAGTGGCGGTCGGGAGGAATGTCACTGGGAGCGAATGGTGGAAAAAGAGAGGATGCAGGGGAAGCTAGAAACTGGGCAATTATTGTGGTCTGTAGAGGGTGTTAGTGGGTGTTGTCCCGCGTATATTGAATCAAGCAAGAGCAGGCATCACTGAACACCCTCCAAAGGAGGCGGCAGTATTGCAGTGTTTTCCTTTGGTATGTTGAGTCAGAAGAGAACAGGCACCATTGAACACCCTCCAAAGAAGGACGCGCCAGTATTGCAGCGTCTCCTCTGGTGGGTGGCTCCATGACGACCTGGTATATATTGTTCCCTGGTGGTGGTTGGACCGCGACACAGGACTATCCTGTTGGTGACTGTGTATGACTGTGGCAAAAGGGAACTGGGGGTGGGGGGGGGGGGGGGGGGGGGGGGTGGGGGGGGGTTGGGGGTGGGGGGGGAATTAGGGGGGGGGGGAAAATGTGACAAGCGGCTCGGGAGGAATGTCACTGGGAGTGAATGGGTGGAAGAAGAGGATGCAGGGGGGAACTAGAAAGGGGAAGAGAAGAAGAAAAGAAGAAAAGAGGAGGAGGAGAGGAGGAGGAGGAGAGGGGAGAAAGAAGGGGAAGAAGAAGAAGAAAGAAGAAGAAGAAGAGAAGGAGGAGGAAGAGGAAGAATAAGGAGGAGAAGAGGAGGATGAGAAGAAAAACAGAAGAAAGAAGAAAGAAGAAGAAGAAGAAGAAAAGAGAAGAAGAAGAAGAAGAAGAAGAAGAAGAAGAAGAAGAAAACGAATAAGGAGAAGAAGAAAAGCACAAGAAGAAAAGGTACAAGAAGAAGAAGAAGAAGAAGAAGAAGAAGAAGAAGAAGAAAGAAAGAACATGTTGGAAAAGTAGCATGAAGAAGACATACGAGAAAAGAAGTGAATTCCTGTAAAACAGTAGTTCGCAGGTCAGACCCCCCAGATCGACCTGTGATGAAGCGGCATGTCTTCGGGTTGTCCAGTGGTTCAAATGGATTAGTCTGAGAGGGACTGTGGAGACATGTCGAAGACCTCAGGCAATGATGGAAGCGTTCTTTTGGAAGCATTATTGATGTATCCGAAGGCTTCTACCAAGACATTTCACCAACCTTGATGACACGCAATGTCCGTGGCACAAACATAAACTGTCATCAGTGAGCGAGCGTACAGAAACAAATGATACCTCAAACGATGATGACCATATCTTAACATCCACGACGTGTTAAAGTAGCAAGTGATATGTCAGGCGAAGTAGGAATGTCTTGAAGCTGAATCATGCCTTGTGCAACCATGCATGCCTATCAGGTCTCGGCGTCAGAGTCGCCGAAATGGGTATCATGATTCATTTCTGGAATGTGAAAGGAACTGACACGAGAATGTTCTGGTCTCAATGACGTTGTTGTGGATGACCGTACAGTCTGGGCGTATGGGAAGGAAGCTATAAGACCTGACCAATCAGGGACGTTAAGAATTCTGAACACTGTATACAAATGGCCATGTCTATACTGAAGAACCGGATCAGTTTGTGAAGCCACGCTTTAGAATTCCTGGAAACAAAACTGTAAAGTAGGGTCACGATCGATAGAAACTTCATGTATATATTGCTTCCCAGCCAGAATGATGATGATGATGATGATGATGATAATGATG
>JADBJO010000317.1:142793-147793 GCA_016801955.1 Conus betulinus | reverse complement strand
GATTCAGATCGGTTCCACAGATCCACACACCACATTCGAAGGATCCGTCCTCAAGCCAGTTTCCGGGTTTTTTTTTTTTTTTTTTTTTTTTTTTTTGTTTTTGTTTTGTTTTTTTTTGTTCCACCGCGTTGTGTCCTTGAAATCATTTGAGCAAGTTTTGGCAAAATCTGGCGGGCAAACAAACGAACAAATCAATGTATAGGGGATGAAAAACATCGTGCTTTTGGCGGGGGTGAATAAAATCCTGGAAAAATCATTGCCATGACAACGATGGGTTACCAGGGGTAACAAAAAAAAAGAAGAAGAGGAAGAAGAAAAGATGAAAGCGTTATTATATTTATATTTATTTATTTATTTATTGTTTTTTTTTTTTTGGCCAAGCCATCGAAAAAAAGAAAAGAACAGAAAAAAAAGCGTGGAAAACGACAAATGAATCTAAGCTGGGAATTATCGAAAAAAACTATGACAACCATGTGACAACTGAAAAGTTACATGAGTAACTTTTATCGTCACACAAACACGCATACACCAATACAAAGTTACATACAACTTGCATGTGTAACATTTCTAATGCTTAGACATGTAGAGTTCCCTAGCTGGGCCTTCCCCCACCTCCCCACCCACCCACCCTCACGCGCCACTCTTCACCCCATCCCCCCGTCCTCCCTCTTCCTCCCCATATTCCACTTAACAGGTTTGGAGGCATTAAACCGCATTATAATTAGATACATTAAATGCACGAGTTTGTCAAATAAATAACTGTAGTGCCCGTATTCGAAAGATAATCAACTTCATACTCAGGTAGTCGGGGGCGTTATTTCATTGTGTTACGGAGAGAGAGAGAGAGAGAGAGAGAGAGAGAGAGAGAGAGAGAGAGAGAGAGAGAGAGAGAGAGAGAGAGACAGACAGACAGACAGACAGACAGACAGACAGACAGAGAGAGAAGGAAGGCGTTGCGATGGGAAAAAGGGGAGGGGGAGGGGGAGGGATAAGATTTGAGAGAGGATTGACGATGATATTCATTTTACAACGGCAGAAGTGTAGGCTTTAATGAGCCCCTTCTTCTGTCTGCTTTTTATCAATATCTTGAACAAGCCAAGCAATATATTAATATCACAGTATGCCATGCGCCTCAAAATACGTCCTAGATATGACTTGAGAACATGATTATGAAATCTCAGTCTGTCTGTCAGTCTCTCTCTCTCTCTCTCTCTCTCTCTCTCTCTCTCTCTCTCTCTCTCTCTCTCTCTCTCTCACACACACACACACACACCACACACACACACACACACACACACACACACACACACACAGGGGGAGGAAAGGAGGAAGGGAGGGTGGAAGGGAGAGAGAGAAAGAGAGGGACAGAGACAAAGACACAGAGTGAGAAGGAGAGGGGGTGGGGCACACGCGCGCGCGCACAGAGAGAGAGAGAGAGAGAGAGAGAGAGAGAGAGAGAGAGAGAGAGAGAGAGAGACAGACAGACAGACAGACAGACAGACAGACAGACAGACAGAGAGAGTTCCCCAACAATTCTACATATAAAGCCCCTCACACTTTTGCTAAGGACACACAACCCCCACCCCCACCCCGCACTCGCTTCATCTATTTTATAAACAAACAAAAAAAAAAACTACCAGTGAACTCAGAAACTCTCACCAAAAAATGGGGGGGTGTCAACAAGCAAACACACATTCCACAACGTGCTTCAACGCCGAACTATTTCCCACTGTGACAGAAATGTACTCACTGACCCTTCCCTTTGCCTATACAAGATTTATACCATTCATCCAAGTGTATTCATGATTTTTGTTAAGCTTTCCCCCCCCCCCCCCCCCCCCCCCAAAAAAAAAAAAAAAAAAAAAAAATCCTGAATGACTTTTGAAAGTTCGTGCGCTTCGCAAGCCGGTTCTCTCTCTCTCTCTCTCTCTCTCTCTCTCTCCTCTCTCTCTCTCTCTCTCTCTCTCTCTCTCTCGTGTGAAGTGTGACCATGATGGGAGACATTGAAGAGAGCCTTCGCTTCAAGCCAATCACTGATCAGGGACGCAGGACAAACCCCCTCTCTATGAGATCGATGACGAGGTTGTGAAGCTTGAAACATGCTCGCCTGTCGTGCCTACCACTACGGCATGCTTCTTCTGCTGCACAGCGCCGCACAGCACAGCACAGCACAGCACAGCACAGCACAGCACAGCACAACGCAACACATCGACAGAGGCGGGGAGTGAATGTTGTGCGAATGTGTGACAGTTTTCTGTCTTGAGGGGGCGGTAAGCGGTGGTGGTTTTCATTGCGTGTGAAAGACCTAAGGCATTTCTCAAAGAGAGACTGGGGAGAGGATTAATAGGTGCATCGAAAAGTGCGCGTGATGAAGAAATAAATGACAAAGGAAAAGGGAAAATATAAAGGTTAACGACAGTGCGTATGATGAAGAAATAAACGATGAAGGAAAAAGGGGAAAGGTTACAGACAAACAACAATTTAGTTGACAACATTGAATCCAATGTCACACAATTTCCGCTTCATAGGAATAAAAAGTATGAGTTCTCAACTGTGCATTAAGGTACCATGATGGCAGTAACGTAGATCATATGATGCAGTTTCTGTATTTCCTTCGGGGCTCTGTGCGGGGATTCATCTACAACACACTACTACCATCTTAGAGGCTGACAACAAGGAACAACTGAGAACTATCTAGTTATGTTTGTAATATTCGTTTTGAGGTCTTAAATCTTACAAATCTGTAGTCAGTTTGGACATGAATCTCGACTCTGCGCTAAACGCCACCTAGGTCACATGGGAACCATGCATCGTGGTCGCTTTAGTAGACCTTATTTTTTTTTTTTTTTTTTTTTTTTTAAAGCAGTCGCTTTGGTAAATCTTAGTTTAAAGTAGTCCGGGTTACTATATAATTAGTAAGCGATTCTTTTTACCAGTGTATACACTAAAATACTCTTTTACCAATCCGTTTTAAAGAGACAGCATGAACCAATATGCGAAAACAGCCTCATTCAGTGTCACACTTATGAAAAGTTGTAAACGAATCTTGAACACATGTAACAGAGGAAAGCTTTTGAATATACAGAAACGAATTTCACGCCAATTCGGCAAAGTTCTGTTGCCTATGTGGAAGGTGCTCCTTTAATTAAAAAAAAAAAAATCGCCCTTGGTGAACATCCAAAAGCAAGGAAACCTGGCCGACATTACAGACTGGTATGTGTGGACGTGTGACACACGTAGCCCATGGAAACCACCAGCAACAGGGGAGAACATTCCACGAGGATTAAAAATTACCTCCCGTAATGGCTGTTTTAAGGAATGTAGAGTGCAAAGATTTATAGAAGAATGGAGACTGGTTTCCTCCTCTCATTTTTTTTTCTTCAACATGCCTGTCTTGCGATGCAGAATTGTCGGGTTAAGTAAAGCGTTTCATGTTAGAGGTTCTATTAGAGCGTTAAAAATTTTATTCGTACATTTCATCTGTTGTGATTAAAATTCAGTTTTACGCATTATCGAAAAAGCTTCTGATTTAGATTATTAACTCTGATGGTATATGATTTTCGGTACACAACCGTGAATAGTTTTTTTTTTTTACTTATTAAAATTCATAACCCTTTTATGGAGCATCACAGAATTATGTAAATGAGAAGGGCTCCTAAATTTCACTGAAATCGGGAAGAATCTCCTGCCAATGTGGAAGGTGCCCCTAGAAAACAAAGGTTGACACTCGGTGAAGTAAAAAAAAAAAAGGCAAATTTGACTAACATGATAGACTGAAGTTTGTTCAGAAATCTTCGGTTGTGTGTGGAAATGTGACAGACATCGGCCATGGAGACCACCAGCAACAGAGGAGAACACGAGGATTGAAAATTACCTCCCCTAATGGCTGCCCTCAGGCATGCAGAGTACAAGGTTTTAGAAAAAGATGGGAGACCAGTTTCTCTCTCTCTCTCTCTTCTTCTTCTTCTTCTCTCTCTTGCGCCTTTCTTGCCTTTTAGGATTGTCAGGATGCTAAGGATTCTATGATTTTTCTGTCGCAGAAAAAGGACGCTGCCTGCAAGTTACACGCAGTCTCTCTCTCTCTCTCTCTCTCTCTCTTGTAATGAAGTTGTTGGGAGCGTTAGAGAATTAACTCGCAAATTTCGTCAAAGGCGAACATATTTGTACCTGGCATATAAAGATCGATCTCAATTCATATGTTGCTTATAGCTCAACCGAACACAGAGGGCTGCCACTTCGCTGAAGTCAAATCTTAATGTCTTGACCTTATTCAGACTAGTAGTAAATCTGACACCTGCAAAACTGTTCTCTCTCTCTCTCTCTCTCTCTCTCTTCTCTCTCTCTCTCTCTCTCTCTCTCTCTCTCTCTCTCTCGTTTGGTCCGATAGTCCGACACTTCACGATTCCGACGTTTCGATAGTTCGACAAATCACGATTCCGACGTTTCGACAATCCGACAATTTTGTCGGACCAACGAACTTGTTTTGTAATGTTTTATTTTGTGCCATAGTTCGACACATCACGATTTCGACGTTTCGATAGTCCGACTTCAAAGTTAGATTGCCGCACGGTTCTCAAGTTATTTGTGGTTCAGAGTGTTTTTGCTAACAACGATTTCCATTTGTGCCTGCAGTTGTTTACTATTTCTATTTTTGGTGTTTAGAGTTGCTAGATGTGGTTTGCAAAGTATAAACCATTTTTTTCTGTTAAGCATAGGTTGCATCTTTTTGAAATGTTATTGTATGGTGATGCCCTTTTTATGATTTTCCAGGATATGTTGTAGTTTACTTTTTTATCTTTGAGTCTCCAAATGTATTTGCTCAGTTCTGTTTGGTTTTTTGTATTTTTCTTTATTGAATGACTGTTTATGTGGTTTGCATATCTGGTTTTGAAATGGTTTTCAGTGATTCCTATGTATGTTTCTTTTTCATTTCCTGATGTCACAGTAGCTTGGTATACAATGTTATTGTAGAGGCATTTATTGTTTAGTGGTGGACATTG
>JADBJO010000317.1:122793-137793 GCA_016801955.1 Conus betulinus | reverse complement strand
ACCTTGTGAACATGTGATGGTGTAGCCTGGAGTGGCCCGTCCTCAGCCTCACAATGTTTACTTGGTCTGGTCTGGGTAGGAGGTTGTAGGCATCTGTCCAGTTATAATCTGGATGTAGCTGAAGCCACCTTTTCCTCTGCTTCTCCTTGATGATCGTCATGGCCTCTTCATAGGAGATTTCCTGTTCCTCTTGTGGCTGCTGTCCTCCTTCCTTCGCCAGTCGGTCTGCCTCCTCATTGCCTGCTATGTTGCAGTGTGAGGGTATCCACTGAATGATGGTTAGTTCAGTGGCCTGCTGCAGTCTGGCAAGGGCAGAGACAAGGGGGCTGAGGTCCTTGTTCTTTTGGGTTCTGTACAGCCTGCAGTACTGACAGTGCATCAGAGAAGATGACGACTTTGGGATATAATATAGACATTATACAAAGTGTTGTATCTTAACAGTAATTGCACAGAGAGAGAGAGAGAGAGAGAGAGAGAGAGAGAGAGAGAGAGAGAGAGAGACAGACAGACAGACAGACAGACAGAGACAGACAGACAGACAGAGACAGACAGACAGACAGAGACAATGACAGAGAGACATGGACAGATAGACACAGAAACAGAAAACAGAAGACAGAGAGAGAGAGAGAGAGAGAGAGAGAGAGAGAGAGAGAGAGAGAGAGAGAGAGAGAGAGAGAGAGAGAGAGACGGGTGCCATGGCCGTGTAGGTACAACACTGGCTTCTTTACCTGAAAGGTTTAAAGTTCCAGTCCCGACAGTACGTGGTAGGTGAGGTGTAGAGCGGGGTTTTTCCCCATCTCTCAGATCAACCTGTGGACCTACCTTCTAGTCACTGAGCCCCCATCCTGCTCATAAACAAGCACAAATCAGATACACACATAAACGTTCTTGTGACCCAAGTGCGGGGGTAGGTGAGGTGGGGGAGGGGGGGTTTGAACCAGTTTCCTGCGGGGGGGGGGGGGGGGGGGGGGGGGGGGAGATAGCAGCGAACACCCAAGGGAGATAGCAGCGAACACCCAAGGGAGAGGTGGCAGCTCTCTTTTGAGGGGCACTGTGAGAGGTCAGTATCAGGCGGCGCAGCAAACCTTCCTGCCGTATGGCTGACGGTGGGTCCAGCCTGGGTCGCCGGGGGACAGCTTCTGGGGATGTGGGGGTGATCAGCGATGGAGCGCTGCTTGACTACGATTAGCGTTGCCTCGCTTACCATGCTGTTGTGGGGTTGAGCATGGTGGACACCCCTCTCGGGATCGGGCTGAAAAAACTACCCTCTCGGCCGTAGTCTGCGTGGACCCTAGAAGGGACTCGTGCAGCACTCCAGCGACTTTGGTCCTGCTCCCTCTTTGAGGCGGCCTCACGCAGCACAGGACCATCGCCACCCAAGCACGAATGAAGAAGGCCACCTGGTGGTCTTGAAAACAGGCCTTTTGAGGGGGGTACAGGCAAAGATAACCGACGCCCACCGTTGGACGACTGACTCCAGTAAGTGGACTAGAGTTCTCACGGACCTAGAGCTGCGAGAGAGCAACAAACAACAACCCCCATCCATCCCCCCCCCTATCCCCCATACGGAACCAGACACACAACTGCCAACGACAGCAACTGCCATGAATTATGGAGACTGGGGTCTGCAAGTATTTCTTGTCGTTAAGGGCCTCCGTCATAATAGGACGTAAATCTCACCCTTCACCGACAGACCAGATCAGCAGTCGATGGATTATGACATGAAAGTACCCTACATGCATCAGGATCGCTCGAAGAGGTGACAGACACTGCCAAGTAAGTGACCCATTGCCCGCCAGAAAACGCCGTGAAGAAAGCCCGTATAGTTCTGTGACTTCTGTATAGTTCTGTGACTTCTGCAAAGTTCTGTGACTTCCCCCCTCAGGTTGAATAACGGGAAGATCCCAAGCACACAACAAACAAACAAAACCCTGAGTGCTTCGCCTATGCTCGCGTGCAGAACTGAGCCGATTCTCTCTCTCCTCACACCGATCTGAAACCTGCAGCTCAGACTTACGTCCAAAACTTTTGGCGTGGGGACCGAAACATGAAGACGGAGAACAAACTCTTCCAAGTCTGTTTTAATCTTAAGAGAATGTTTATCGTGTACTACTGGTGGCCATACAGAAGAAACCGTTTTGTGCTAATTGCACCCAGGCCACTCCCTAAATGCCTACTCCGATCCTTTCAAAAGATGAACAAACTCCGTGATGGATTCCTTGTGATGTATCACTCACTATGAAACATGTTCTTACGGAATCATGGGAATTACGTAATATCAGACGTAAACAGACAGACTCTATGAAAAGCTTGCGTGCTCTTTGAATTTTTTTTTTTTTTTTCTGATGAGCTAGGGTTGTATGAAAGACAGATATCTAATAAATGTTTCCGTTGTTTTTAGAAAACACGTTTTCATGTACAACACACACACACACACACACACACACACACACACGCGCGCGCGCGCGCGCGCGCGCGCGCGCACGCACGCACGCACGCACGCACGCACACGCAGAGAGAGAGAGAGAGAGAGAGAGAGAGAGAGAGAGAGAGAGAGAGAGAGAGACTGGGCTATAAGCAAACATTACTTGAAATCGCTGTTCTTTTTACCCTCGACCCCTCCCTCTCTCCTCCTCTCATCCTGTCATCATCCCTCCCCAGTCCCCCCACCCACCACCCTCTCTCTCTCTCTCTCTCTCTCTCTCTCTCTCTCTCTCTCTCTCTCCTCGACCCCTAATACTCCCCCGACCGACACTTCCTTCAACCCCATCCCCCCACCCACCCCACTCCCACCTCTCTCTCTCTCTCTCTCTCTTTCTCTCTCTGTCTCTGTCTCTCTCTCTCTGTCTCTGTCTCTGTCTCTGTCTCTCTCTCTCTCTCTCTCTCTCTCTCTCTCTCTCTCTCTCTCTCTCTCTCTCTCTCACCCGAAATCTCATTGTATGGATCATCGGTCTTTTCCTCAGCGATAATCCGCTTGTCCACGAGGGGACGGCCGGTGGCTGGGATTAGAAGCGGATTAGCCCCAAGGGCGCGAGGCCAGCTGAAGAAAAAAAAAAAAAGAAAAGAAAGAAAGAAGAAAAAGAAAGAAAGAAAAGAAAAAAAGAAAGGAAAGAACAGAAACAGAAAAGGCCCCTTCATGCTTCCTGGAGGATTATATCCTCCACGCGTCCGTCGTTCGCGACCTTCTTTCTTTCTTTTCTTTTCTTTCTTTCTTTCTTTCTTTCTTTCCGTCCTTCCTTCCTCCTTTCCAACCGCGGCTGTGACATCTGAGGGTCGTTGACAGGTGTAGCCGAGGGTCTCGGACGAGAAAATCTGGCCTCTCCGCCTCCCTCTCTTGACATGACATGGCCGATTTTTCTGTCTTACGGTTCATACTGCGAAACGCTGGTAAACCAGACCCCCCCCCCCCCCCCCCTCCTCTACACACACACACACACACACACACACATCCCCCCCCCCCCCCTCCACCGTCCGTCTCCCACACCCACACCTCATCTCCCCCTTTCAACCTCCACTCCCTCACCTCCGTTGGCCTCATCCGGAACGCGCGGAGTTCCGCGTATGCCAAATTAAGCGCAAGCCGAAAAGCGCGAATGTGACATCGTCCACAAGCGCGCATTTTAAGTTGCAAAGCGTGTATGATGTGCATTTTTGCTTCTTACATCAAGGCTGATTTGCTGAGTTTGCTTCTTCTTCTTCTTTTCTTTTTTCTTTTTTTTTTTCTCTCTCTCTCTCTCTCTCTCTCTCTCTCTCTCTCTCTCTCTCTCTCTCTCTCTCCCTCTCCACATAAGTAGTGTATATAACATACTAACAGTTTATCAAATCAATAAAACATGTGTAGTTAAATAATAAGACGACAGGAGCTTCTCTAGAAGTGTTGTCTTGCCTATACCCGTTCTGGCTCTGTGATGAATGATCTCAGAAGTGTTCATCCAGGAGTGGTCCTGTGTGTTCCTTGGTGACGTCAGTTGGTGGAGAACTGATTTCGCATTCAAAGGGCCGTAACTTCGATTCCCAGGAGCCCAACGTGACAACTAGTGTTCTGGCATTCCCGTCTTAAAATGCTGTAGTTCTGGAACCTGGCCGTGTAGTGTTAGGAGTAACATCCACACTCATCTGACGCTCTATGGCAGACGAGCAGAACCATCCCGAGAGAGAGAGTGGCGTAGTTGGTGAATTTAACGTCCACTTAGTCTGAGACTCTTGAGATCGAATTGTGTCCAGACCTAAGTCTGTGTGTAACAAAGTGCTGGAGGAGACGGGGGGAGGGGGGCGGGGGAGAGGATGTCCAACACTACACCAATACCTCCAGGACAACACAATCTGGATAGTGACACCAGAAGTGTTCGAACTCGTAACATTTGTAGTTTCAGTTACCGTTTGGTCAAGGAGGTGTCCTCGCGTGCAGCTTACTCCTTCTATGCTGTACTACATCTGTTACGTTACGAGTCCATCGTATGCAGTATTCACAGCTGATGGATCAATGAATTTATACTTAAAAAGAAAGGATTGAAGACGAGGGTCACATGGATACAACTCGGCGGATGTCTGACCTGTGCATTAGCTCAGCGCTCTGGTCAAACCTTGGATATCAAATCAACATTGTCTGCACCACTAATATAGTTGTGTGTGTGTGTTTGCGTGCGCGCGCGCGCGCGCGCGTGTGTGTATGTGTGTGTGTGCATGAGAGAGAGAGCACTCGCATATGAGTGTGTATGCGTGTTTATATGTGAGTGTACATGTGTGCATGAGTGGGTGGGTCCATGTGTGTGTGTGTGTGTGGGAGGGGGGGGGGGGGTGCGTGCGAGCGCGCGCGCGCGCGCGTGTGTGTGTATGTATGTGTGTGTGTGTGTGTGTGTGTGTGTGTGTGTGTGTGTGTGTGTGTGTGTGTGCGTGTGTGTGCATGAGAGAGAGCACTCACATATAAGTGTATGTATGCGTGTTTATATGTGAGTGTACATATGTGCGTGAGTGGGTGGGTCCATGTGTGTGTGTGTGTGTGTGTGTCTGTGTCTGTGTCTGTGTCTGTGTGTCTGTGTGTGTGGTGTGCTTGTGAGATTTGTGGGCTTGTGTGAGCTTGCTCCTGCATGCACGCAAGCGCACATATGTATACATATATGCGTGTTTTTATAGGAGTATACGCCTGTGTGTGTGTGTGTGTGTGTGTGTGTGTGTGTGTGTGTGTGTGTGTGTGTGTGTGTGTGTGTGTGTGTGTGTGTCACAATGGTGAACTTGATCAGAAGATATTTCATTTTTTCTTCTAAATCTCAAAGAGAACGTTTTATCTTTGTGTCGAAAATGAAGCAGATTTGAAACGGAGAGAAACTGAATTAGCAATGAAGTCGTTTCAACTTCGTCTTCGCTTTTCATCTCGGTTTGTGCTTATTTATGATTTTTAACACCAATAAACGGCCACCTGATTCACCACATCCTGTAAACGTCATTATGACTGAATGGTTGACAGAACTGTCACGATATCTGTAAGTCACTTCAGTCGTCTTTTCGGTTAAATGAGGAAAGAGAGGGGGTTAGTTACCGCCAAGGACACAAACATAGCACAGGATAAGACACAATGCATTTCGACCTCTTGGGTCTTCTTCAGGCGAAAACAAATAGCATATAGGACAGTACCAAGAAGAACATATAGCCACTTACCTTCGCTTCTGTTCGTCTCCAAATCCCAACGAACGAACACAACAAATCAGAACGATCTGGAGACGAACAGGAGAAGCGAAGTCATGTGGCTACATGTTCTTCTTGTCACAGTCGTAGATGTTATTTATTTTCGCCTGAAGGAGACCCAAGAGGTCGAAATGCATTGTGTCTTGTCTTGCACTCTGTTTGTCTGTGTACTTGGTGGTAACTAACCCCTTCTCTTTCCAAATTTTGTTTCATTTTCCGCCTTCAGTCACTCTGTTTTGAAACAGTCTTTTTGGTTGTTTTGGTGGTGGTGGTGGTGGTGGTAGTGGTTTGGGATTTGTTTAGTTTAGTTTTTTTTTTTTTCTTTGTTTTTGTTTTACAGTTGTCGGTATCCTGTTCGAACCAACGGTACAATCGCTGGGAAACAGAAGTAATGTGTTATATTGGTGGTGGGGGGGGGGGGGGGAGGGGGGGGGGGGGGGGGGGGGAGGGGAGTACATGTCAGCGCCTTGAATAAGTCCTCGAAGGATTTCCTTCGTATATGTTTAGCCATAGGAAAGAGACGTATGGATACATAAGGTAATTTATTATTTCTTCCAGTTGACTATATCGTTTTTAAGTGCAGGTCAACTCTACAGTTATATTGCAAGTGTACCTCAGTTTCTCAAAGTGCTATTTCGAAAGTACTACTGATTTCACCAGCCTGATCAGCGGAAGACCATAATCAAAACTCAGGTTGTGATCTTGTACCGGAAGGTAGTAAGCTCTCGGCCCTGACATTATGACTGGTTCGAATGACAATGTTTGGGGATTTGCAAGGGAAGTAATCTGTTTTAGGGCTCGCTTTCAGCGAGAGTGAACCCGCCGTTTTCAGGTGACAGGTGCCCATGGTGGGCACACCAAAAGCAGTTTTGTACCCATTAGTACAACAATGCAATCAGGGACAGAAAATGCCAAAAACATGGAAGTGAACTGTGCTCCTGTAATTTAGACAGTCAATGTCTTGATTGTTATTCTGAAGTGCGATTTAAATTAAATATGTGACTCTCTCTAAATATACTTATTTGACTCATGAAATGAGAAAAGGTAACTCTGTTCGCGGTGGAAAGACAGGCGATATTTTTTTCTCAATTAATTATTTCTGTTACAGGTCTTAATGGGGAAGTGTGTATAGGGAATCTCGCTTGACGACGATGATTTGTGAAAACGAAGACTGCGATTAGGAAGGTGAAAGGAAAGCTGTGAAGAGATTCATGTCAGGCAAGACTGCTCTGGACTGAGAAAGACACCTGGAAATCCAATCGTGAAATTCAGTAATGAACTGAACATTGATTGATGAACACCCGCAAAAGTGAGGGTAACAGTGTGGCAAAAGTCTTTAGAATGGATGGATACAGTGTGTGTTTTACCAGCATACTTCGGTGAGGTCTTCATGGAAGGAACAATAAACTCTGAGAAGTACATTCAGGTTCTGCAAGACCCTCTCCACTCATCTGCTCAGCGATTATTTCTCACAAGATGCTACCTCCTCAAAGAACACGACGCCTCCGTTCGCATGTTCCGTATTTCAGTTTCAGTTTGATCATGGAGGTGTCACTGCGTGCAGACTAGTCCATATTCGCTACACCACATCCGCTAAGTTTCGAGACCACAATGCGCATGATTTAAACCTGACAGATGAATGAATTAATGCCTGAGATGGAGAGATTTACCAAGAGGGTCTCGTGGCTACGATTTGGCAAACGTCTGACCTACGCATTATCCAAACGCGCTGGTCAGACCTTGGGGTACCTACCTAACATTGGCTGTGCCATTATTATCATTGTATGTGCGTGTGTGTGATAAATGTGTACGTGTGTGCGTGTGTGGGCACAGGCCCATGCGTGTGCGCCAGTGTATCTGCAGAACAGAAAAGTGGAGGCGACAGGAGTCCAGTCTAATCTTATCGTGGCCTGAGCTGTCAGCCGGTCTCAGTCTAGCCAGACGTGACTGGGCCTTTTGAAAAAAAAAAGAAGAAAAAAGTTTAGAATAAAGATTTAAAAGTCCGATACATTGCATTGGTACCCTAGTACATCTGAATTGTCTCCTCACACAATGAAGTGGAAGAGTTGCTCGTTTGGTGCCTTCAAAACTGTTTTTTTTTTTCCTTCGCTATACCTTCACGTTTTTCGGCTTGTTCTAAGTCAAAATAGCTAGCTGACCAGGTATCAAATCATTGCAGCTTCAAATAAGGTCCGACAAAAAGGTTTATTTTTAACTGGTAAATCTTTGAAATCCGCTTTCATTTTCGGCGAAGATTTGAGACCAGGTCACTGATTATTTGAAAACACTGACCGGGTCAGTGGTGTCTGATTGATGCCTGTCTGTGTATCAAGACACAGACCAAGTCACTGATCTTTGATAAAAGCCTGTCTCTATATCATGGCACAGACCAAGTCACTGGTCTTTGATAAAACCCTGTCTTTATATCATGGCACAGACCAAGTCACTGGTCTTTGATAAAACCCTGTCTTTATATCATGACACAGACCAAGTCACAGACTTCTGTGAGAAATGTCTGTCTTTATTTCAAGGCATAGTCCAAGTGACCGATCTCGATAAATGTCTGTCTTTATTTCAAAACACAGACTAGGTTAATGATAGCTGACAGTTAGGTGTCTTTACATTAAGACACAGACCAAGAAACTCAGCTCAAAAATATACCTGTCTCTATATCAAGACGCAGACAAGCAACTGAACTCTCATATAGATGCCTGTCTGTATATCACGACACAGACCAAGCCACTGATCTCTCTGACAAACATCTATCCATACATTAAGACAAAGACCAAATCACGGATCTTTAAATAAATACTTGTCCTTATGTCAAGACACACCAAGTTGCTGACCTCTCTTACAAGTACCCCCCCGTTTAATATATTAAAACACAGACCAAGTCACCGATCTTTGATAAATGCCTGTCTTTACACCAAGACACAGACCAAGTCGCTGAGCTCTCTGATAAAAACCTGGTTAATATATCTAGACACAGACCAATTTAAGATCTTTGATAAATGCCCGGATATAAATCATGACACAGATCAAGTCACTGATCTCTGCGATGACCTCTCTGATAAATGCCTGTTTAATGTGTTAAGATATACACCAAGTCACTGATCTCTCATAAATACCTGTGTCTATATTGAGACACAGACCAAATCACTGCCCTCCCTCTCTCTCTCTCTCTCTCGACATTGACCAAGTAGACATAAACTAAGTCAATTTGCTACAGTTTGATTTCAGGTCCACGCCCACCACAAATGATGTGGCTGACGTGTATCATCGACTTCCGAAAGCAGAAGACAGGAAGTCCGTATCATATCACACTACAGTCTCTTTTTTTTTTTAACCCACCAGAACGACATGTGTAGACTGGCAAAGAAAACCTGCCATTCTTATCTAAAGCACCAGAGGCATTCGAACTACTGGCATCAGACTACAAGCTATTCAGTAAACATCTCATGTTTTTCTCCTTTTGGGGTAATAATGTTTGTGACAGAACGTCTGGCACACATGGTCCCACACATCAGAGCTTTTGCCAGAATTGTCCTGCATTCGGAGACTGGACAGAATTCCTACTGTGTTCAAGGACCCGAGAAGTTGAATGCGTTTTGCAGAAAGTGACAAGATCACATGGTGAGACACACATTTACATTTGAAGGTTGAAGAGGCTTCATAGTGGTCCCTTCGTCACCCTAAGCTCTCTGTGGTTGGACATCTTTCGATGCTGTACACATTTTCGTTTTGTTCTACACGCTATTGTCACGACATACTGTGAGTTTACTGTAGATGCATGCATTGCTACACATTTCCCGTGATCTCCTTGGTCGTAGCGTCTGTTCCTACTACTACCAGAGTTCACGCCATTTTTTTCCACCAAAACTTTTTGAATTCTGAAAATGTCAGTCACATGTTTTCCGGAATGACACTTGTTGCAATCAAGATCGCTGATTTATGCGTTAACATTATAATGCTGCTCCAAGTTTTGTAAATCCCCACTTCTAAGAGCACTACTTATCACCAAATTGATGCCCATTCTCTCCATCAAAGGAAATGCGGATTCTAGTAATGACAGTTCCTATTGTGACAGCTTCAGCTACGTTTAATATAATACTTCGTGTTCTAAGTACAAAAAAATAAACACAATGATATTAAGGTAATCACATGGAATAGAGAGCAATGCTGTGCATGCACTTCTCAATAGAACGATGATTCATTGTACACAATCCTTTAGAAACTTGGCAAAATGTCGCATCATATTATCCAGACAGATGCAAACAGACGAACAGAAGGGACAAAAAGATAGATAGATACATCTGCAGTGCACAGATAAGCTTAACAGACGGACAAAGTTTGAATCTGTATGCCTCGGTATGTACATGACTTCATGGGCGAGTGTCTGTATGTCTATGCATGTACGTGCGCGCGCGCGTGCGTGTGTGTGTAAGGGTGTGTAGATGAGTGTGTGTATGTGTGTATGTGCATGTGTGTGTGTATATACCGAGTAACCTATACATTTGTGGTCATTAAATAACAAGAGGTAACATAAGGGATGCACATACTCACGCACACACTCGCTCGTTAGCGCATGCATACATGACATCCAAATCAAACGTTGAAATAAGACAATCGACAAACATCATTTTGTCAAAAAACTTTTTATTACATTTTTTTGTCTTCTAACAATATATTTGCAATATTTTGAAATACGACAGAGGTATCTGTAAACTGATGAATGGATGGATGGGATGTGTGTGTGTGTGTGTGTGTGTGTGTGTGTGTGTGTGCGTGTGTGCGTGCGTGCGTGCGTGCGTGCGTGCGTGCATGCGTGCGTGCATGCATGCGTGCGTGCGTGTGCGCGCGCGCGTGTGTGTGTGTGTGTGTGTGTGTGTGTGTGTGTGTGTGTGTGTGTGTGTCTGCACAGGCATGCATATGTATGTCTGTGTATGAAAGAGTCGTACAAAGTCATCTTCAAATACATATACATGACAAATAACACCATTCCGTCAACTCAAAATTGTTGCTTTTAAAAGAGGGATCCCCCCCAAAAAAAATCAGATAAACAAAACAAACAAAGTACTTCCGATTCTAGACTCGGAAGGAACCTCTGACAGCGGGTACTTTGCAGTCAGGTCGAATTTCTATGTACACGAAAAAAAATGGTAAAGGAAAATGGTGAGAGGAGGGAGAAAATGAAGAAGGGGATGGCGGGTGTGTGTGTGTGTGTGTGGGGGGGGGGGGGGGAGGTATCATCGACACCAGAGCCCCTTCCCTCTTACAATTGACTGTTCGTGGGAGAACAGCACAATCCTTTTCACCCGGCACCGAAAGAAAGAAGAACGTGTTGTTGGTTTTGACCAAGAACTTTGCCATGAGGCAGGCAGGCTGGCCACTGGGTAGGGAAAGTACCGTCTAGAAAGACAACACAAAGTGCACGGGATGAGCGGACAGAAAATAGCCTGACACTCGGTTGCTGGGGGTGGAAAGGACCGTCTAGAAAGGCAACATAATGTAAGTGCATGAGATGGGTGGTCCCCCTTAAAAAAAAAAAAAAAAAAAAAAAAAAAGCAACCACCAGGCAAACACAACATGTACGAGTGTAAAAGTACCGTCGTTGAAAACGAATGGGAAAAAAAAAAAAAAAAAACTCTCTTCTCCAACGCTTGTCTATATATCATATAAAGTCCTTCAGTGTTGGACTACGCCTGGTTCGGAGGTGGTGGTGGTGTGTGTGGAAAAGGGATGGTGGGACCAAAAAAAAAAAAAAAAAGTGTGTGTGTGTGTGTGTGTGTGTGTGTGTGTGTGTGTGTGTGTGTGTGTGTGTGTGTGCGTTTCAACTTGGCTTGCATGTGCCTGATTGAGCAATTGTTAGCATTAAGGAGACTAACAGTAAAAAAAATCCCCCCCCCCCCCACATATTTTTTTTTTTCAAATCACTTAAGCTTGGCAGGACTTGGATCGCTTGTACTGACTCAAGTCGGGCGGCAGAAAAGAAACAAAAACAACAGGAAAAGGTAACATAAAAATGAAAAAATGGTTCCCGCATTTGAAATCAACAGTTATGTGACATCTTTTTTAACAATCCAGAAAATGCATGATCAGGCTTCTCCATATAAATCCAACTGAGGGGGGCAAAAAATACACTTTTATGGTACACATTGCTTACACAGACTATTATGGCAATTTGCGTTTTTTCTGAACAAAAAAAAAAAGAATAAATCACATAAGATTATGGTCAGATCGACACGCACAGACAAAAAACAAAATTTGAAGGAAAAAACTAAAATCAAATGACACGGTTTTATTATGCTCATATGCACCGTTTTTTTTGAAAATAACAATTACACATTTCTTGTTTTAAAATGTTTCAAAATTTTCTATATGGGGTTGCGCGTGGAATTCAGGGAAGTGGGGGGGGGGGGGGTGGGGTGGGGGTGGGGCATGCGACTTTTGCAGTTCAACAGAACTCAACATGGAAAATGGACTGAAAAGTGAAAACGGGAATGTATGTCCATCGGCTCTGTGTATAATCACCCCAGCTGGGGAGTTCTGCTGTATGCATAATCACACACTTTCACTCGGCTCTCTTAAGTCTCTCTCTCTTCTTTTTTTCTTTTTTTTTCTTTTTTTTTTTTTTTTTTTACAGCAGCGTGCACAAACTATGGTAAGACCATACATTATATCTCTCATCCAAACACTAAGCGGCACAGGGCTACGCGAACTCAAAATACGCAACTGACATTTATTCAAAAAAGAAAAGGAAAAAAAAAAAAGAAAAGAAAAGGAAAACGGAAAAGCATCATCAGCAGGAAGGATTTCTTTTCTGGACTTTCACGTTCAGATAATTATGTACTCTCTCGCTCTGTCACACACACACACACACACACACACACACACACACACACACACACACACATTGTGTATATATGTATATATATATATATACAATAACTTACAATACAAAATACCATGTGATAAAAAGGGGGTGGTGGTAAACAGGTTGAGACCACAGTGCGATCCCACAGCCAGCTGGTCACATCAATACATACAACGAGTTACGGCACACCCGAAATAAACACATAACAGAGCACCCCCAACACATACCCCATATCCACCCCCCCCCCCCCCCCCTCTCCCTCCCTGCCCGTCCAATCCCAGCCTTCACCCCCTTCCCCCCCCCCCCCCCCCTCTCCCCCTCCCCCTTTCTTCTTTCCTCTCTCCCTCCTTCGCCTTGTTCCCAGACCTCGACAGCACCCACCTCAAACCACAGCGGAGTTCTGACTGCCGATTCCAATGTACAAATGTTCAGCATCCACGACGACCTACACCATATCAAAGTCTTGTATGGTGTTTTCCACTGCTTCTGTGTCGGGTAATCGAGCCAACCAGTCGAGGTAAAAAGTTCACTGTACGCACACGGGGATTGGACTCGAAAGAGTATGAGACATTGTGTTGTTCACACTCGTTGTTAACACGCGTACGCGCACGTGCATGCGGAGTCCAATCAAACACACACACACACACACACACACACACACACTGTGTCGAGGAAGGTGTGGCAATAGCCCTCCCCCACTCAAATCATGTTCAGACAGTGCAGACAACATTAGAAAGTCTTAACAGCCACAGTTCTGTCTGTCATTAAGCCTCTCTTCCTGACCTCTTCTTTTGTCTTTCCGTCCTGTACACATCTGCGACCAATGTTCAACGGCTGAGTGCATCAAGTAGGTGAATGTCAAAGCGATTTAGCGGCTTGCTTGCACCATCTTTTAGCAATGCACAATCTTCTCAACCCAAGCGCAAGTTCTTTTTTTTTTTTTTCTTCTTTATTCTTTTTCAATGGATTTCGTTGGAACGGAAATACAGATCAACACCTTAAAAGGAAAACGAGAAGGTGAATGCAGAACTTGAAGATCAAGATAAATAAAAGACAGGGGTGATCCAGCATGAGAATATATTCGGATCGTTACACGGGTATCATATATACACATTTCTTTTTTGCCTTGCCAGTGCGTCTCACCTCGGTAAACACATAGGGAATGTAGACGACATTGTCATCATAGAAATACCTGACATATACATCGACCACAACATAACTCCTATTCTCAATACTAGTAGAACGGGACACTCTGGTACTTAATATCGCTCCAATATGGAAGTATCGTATGACAGATGTTTTAGTTAAAAAAAAAAAGTTAAAAAAAATTGATTGATAACAAGAAACCGTTATATAATTCCATACTAAACATACAGAAGCAAACCAGTACGCAAACACAAAGTGAAGTCATTTCGACAGTGATAGCTAACGGCTTGTCGGAATTAGCCTAATGGTTTTACGCACACACACACAAAAAAGTAATAAAATAAACAAGATTACCCTCCAAAAAAAATCTGTCTCCTCAACTAACACACACACACACACACACACACACACACACACACACACACACACACACACACACATACACACACACACACCTGAACTTCAGGAGAGCTCTACAGCGCTGAGATATGGTGGCAAAAAAGATAGACGCGGTGAAATGTAAACTGCTCGTCGACTGAACTCAGTAAAACACAGAAAGTCCTGTATGTTCAGCTGGAAGATCATCATCACCAGTGACTGTAAACGTATGGGGGCGCAGTGCGTGGTAGGTCACACGGCAAACTAGACTCCAGCTAACGTCCACATCCATGATAATGTATTGCTAGCCAATTTCGAACAACAAACTATGCACCCAAAAAAGCCGATCAGTCCCGAGAAAGAAATCAATTGAAATTGAAAAAAAAAAAAAAAAAGAAAAGAAAAAAGAAAGAAAAAACACGTGAGACATCAACAAAATGACAATCCAATTACTTAATCGCCACCCTATTGCGTTTCAGAGCAAACATAATCACAGAGTGAATGTGGAATTCATGTAATGTTAGACTCAAACACTTGGAATGGATAATTACACGTTAACAAAAAAAAAAAAAAAAAATCAAGTAAAAAGAATGTCCGAATCATTGTATAACGATTTTTGTCTTTGCAGACCGGATTATTCTGCATCTGGAATGTGGGGAGAAATGCGGCAACAACATATGCAAGTTTGGAACAGACACGTGAGACTCCATTTGACCATTTTTATGGACATCGTTTTTAACAAATTAGTCAGCACATGCAGCGACTATTTGTGGTCCCTTATTCCCTAAAAAACGCGCAACAGCTTTTGTTTAATTGTCAACATCATAAAATGGGGCCGGACATGCATACTTAACTGTGACTGCACGGTTTAATCTGTGTACGCGCGTTTACGTAGTCTACGCGTATGCGCGAACAAATAA
>JADBJO010000317.1:97793-115293 GCA_016801955.1 Conus betulinus | reverse complement strand
TAGGATGAGAAAAACAACGAAAACTTTTCCTCCTTTTCTTTTTTTTTTTCCTCCTGCAAAGACTGTTGATACGAATGGTGCATAATGATGGAAGTTTGAGAAGGTACATCTAAAAAAAAAAAGACAAAGAAAGAAAGAAAAGAAAAGAAAGAAAAGAAAGAAAGAAAAAAGAAAACAAATCAGTAAATAGCATGTACTAAGCAGATCGAAATTGGCAGACCAAACAATTGTACAGCATGTTATGTTATATAGGAGTGGATAGTTTACGAGATGGGTGGGTGGGTGGAGGACGAGGGGATGGGAGGGGGGGGGGGGGGGAGGGGGGATGGGAGTGTTAAATCCTGCATTTCCACATTATCCATTACAACAGCGAGGACTGGAGAATGGGTGGGTAGTATGGTAAAAAGAGTGGGGACGATGACGAGGAAAACAACTATGATAATAATAATAATGATAATAACAGTAATAATGATGATGATGATGATGATGATGATGATGCTGCTGCTGCTGCTGCTGATGATGATGATGATAAGATCAATAGTAATAACAGATAAAAGCAATAACAATAAAAAAAAAAATAATGAGGATGAGCATGATGATAATAATGATAACAACAACAATGATAAGAATAAGAACAACAATAATTTTCACGGTTGATTTTTGTTGTTGTTGTTGCTGTTGTCATATCATCATCATCATCATATTAACAATAACTATAGCAATAAAGATGATAATAATCATATTAATAAGTGTTTAAGTGTGACGGCTTAAGAAGAATATTGATCGTGATAACAATTAACAAGAACAAAAAGGTAATATTACACTCGTTACCATAGGCTAGACTTGATCAATCCAACTGGAAAAAAAAAGGAGAGAGAGAGAGAGAGAGAGAGAGAGAGAGAGAGAGAGCAGGAGAGAGAGAGAGAGAGAGAGGAGAGAGAGGAGAGAGAGAGAGAGAGAGATTTGTGCTCGACACATTTCGTTAAAATTAACTTATTCGTCGCCTACTAGGGTCACTAAGCTGTTGATCGCTCATGCTAATGTTTCCACACAAGAAAGAAATATAAAACAGGATAAAAAAAAAAAAAAAAAAAGAAAAAGAAAAAGAAAAAGAAAAGAAAAAGAAAATCGCATAATTTTAGCAGTTTATCTCGAGTCTTCGAGGCCTTCCCCCCCCCCCCCCCCCCCCCTTACACCTTTAAAAAAAAATCGAAAACGCCACTTTTTGGATAAGGAGGAGGATCATCATCATCATCATCATCAGTGTCATTGACACCGCGATAACGACTTAGAAAATGGAATTATCGGCGGATGAACACGAGAGAATACTGGACGCATATATAATACAGCAAGCAAAGCGAGCAATCTAAAGGCGCGACGGACGAGCCTCTGGAGAGCACACACACACACACACACACACACACACACACACACACACGGCGCGCGCGCGCGCGCACACACTCCCTCCCCCCCCCCCCCCCCCCCCCACACACACACACACACACACACACACTACACTTTGTTTCGCAGAGCCCGAGTCATTCGGGGGTGGATGTTCCATTCAAGCGGAACTTCGGGGTGTATAGTAAGGCTCCGTTCCTCCATTCCGTGGCTTTGGCTCACAGCAAGCTAGGCGGTGATCGAGGTCGATCCCTTTCGGTGCTAACTGGTTGGAACAGCTTGTGCTTATTATCAAAATTAGCTTGAGACATGGAAGGGAAGCGGTTGTGTGCAGGGGGGGGGGGGGGGGGGGGGGGGGGGCGAAGGAGAAGGGGAGGAAGGAGGAGCTGGGGGGACGGGAGGGAAGGGGAGGAAGGGAGGAGATGAGGGGTGGGGGTGGGGGGAGAGGTCGGTGCTACAATGAAGAAAGTGCTCTGACGTTTCAGACGTACTTCTGCGACAATACGTAAAACAGCAATCCACTGGCAGCAGGACTTTAGCACCTTCAGTTTGTTTGGGGTTTTGCCCCCTTCAATAAATGACAATTTCGTTGGGATCGAAATCAGACAAGTGTTATGAACTTCAAAAACGTTCTGTAAGTGTGCCTCGAGTATTGATCGTTTGGCGATTTCCTGTACACAGGGTGATGAACTTCTATCCTTTTTTTTTTCCCTTTTTTTTCATGTACATAGAGTGATGAACTTCTGTCCATTCCCCCCCCCCCCCCCCCCCCCCCCCCCTTTTTTTTTTTTCAATCGGGCAAAGCCAGGAAAGTTTTGAATGACTCTCAGCGCTATTCTTCAGCATCGTGTGTTCTTTAAGAGTCTCGGACAGAGAGGAGACAGGTGGTCTTACCGCCCCACACGACATCGTCAACTGCTTCAGACTCTTGCACCGCCGTCTATCATACTCAAGGGCGGCAATCTGTCCGGGGTGTGTTCATCATTTGGAGAAGTTCCCCGTCTTCCTGAGACGGTTTTTGTTTGTTAATTACTCGATACTCGATTCACCTTGGTTCGTCATCACGAGATGGTTAGCTGAAACCAAGAATTGCATTGTCGAGGGAATGCAGCAGATCGGCTAAGAAAAAACTTTGCAGTAGTTACGTGCAACACTGGCCCCACTTTGATTTTTCCTGTTAAAAAAAAAAAAAAGAAAAAGAAAACGCTGGAATGATTATATGGTCTACATTGGGGCAGCATTACTGGAACTATGAGGTAATGTAAAACGACATGTGTACAACCTATGATATGACACTTACAAGAACCCCTTCACCATGCACACACACACACACACACACACACACACACACACACACACACACACACACACACACTTGCCAGTAGTTTTAAAGAAAGCAAAAGGAATGTACCAAACAAAATCAACACAAAATCTGCGGCGGGGTTACTGCATGAAGCATAATTATGGCTACGCTGCGTGACGATGGAAGCGACATTCGGGTATTGTCAACCGGGGACTGCTTGCACGCTGCTCTGGAGCCAACACCACTTGGAGCAGAACTCGGGGGTATTGTACCGAAACTGTGAGAGAGGAGCGTCCCTGAAGGTTGACAGTGCCGTGGCAGCTTTGTGCAAAAATGGCGTCACTACAAGGACAGTCTGGATAGTCCGCAGCAATCAGTGGAATAAGTTTCATGCTGTCCCCAAAGTCTGGAATGGCTTTCGATATTATGGCCGATGAGGGTTGTTGTTTTTTTTTTTTTTTTTTTTTTTTTTTTTTTTTTTGACATATACCTGGGAGCTTCAAGACCCACCGGAACTAGTGGGCTATTTTGGTCGTTCTGTTGGCTGCCCACTTGGTTTTCGGAACACGTGGTGGGTGACTAAACAGTGCGGCAGTATGGCCATCTTTCTTTCAGCATGAGGACAATGTTTGCAAAAAAAAAAAAACTTGCTAGTGCCGTGCATAAAGGATGAATGGATACATCTGGCTCTGTGGAACTGTCATCAAAGCGATTTCAATCAATATCCAATTTGAAACTTCACGACAGACGCACAAACACGCTCTAACAATATGGCGTTGACAAAGCAGCGACGGTTTCTCTACTGCCTTTGTTCGGGGATAGGTAGGCAGGGGGCGGGGGTGGTGGGGAGATGGGGGGAAAATCAGAGAAAAAGAATTCACGTCATATTAACAATTTGCTGCGAGTCACCTTTCATTTTAATCGACCTTGTTTTACAGCCTAACAGGGCAAAAGGAGAGCACATATTTGGGGCTGCTAGCATAACCAGTAAGTCCAAGTATGCACGATCACCCCCCCCCCCCCCCCCCCCCCCCCCGAAAAAAAAAATCATTCCAAATAATCTAACATCGGCTAAAAACAAGATTCACTCCCCCCCCCCCCCCCCATCCCCAATATCTTAGATCAAAAGCAACGTATTCACCGCATTTAAAAATTCAAAAAACCGTATGTGGTAAAACGAGGTCTCCATGGAATCTGCGGTAAAATGTCCAAAGTCGTGTAAATCCGAACGCTCTGTGAGAATATGTTTCATAGCGAATGTGGCTCAACAAAAGGTCTGTTTTCATGAACATTGTGTATTTCTCATATATATATATATATATATATATGTATCTTCCGCTGTTTTTTTTGCACGTCTGTTCAGTAGTACATGTTACAAAATTGAATTCAAATCATGCAGACATATCCCATTATTTTAAGATAGGCAATAACGGGCATGGACATGGACACACACACACACACACACACACACACACACACACACACTTAATGTTCTGTTCATAGCATTGCTAGTGGCTAGCTGCTGAAACAAAAAACTCAAAACAAACCAACAATAATAACACAGGAGAACCTGGAACAGCGGACGAGAGTAAAGGGATGGGTAGCGGGGGCGGGAAGGGGGGGGGGGGGGGGGGGGTCAAGGGGCAAGCAAAAGAAACGATAAAAGCAAGACAATGTTTCCACACATCATGGAATGATAAAGCCGGGGATATATCATCATCACTGCTCTTGGAAAGGTACAGCCCGACAGGTGGCCAATTAACGACGGAATAATATAAGTAACGTAAACTGTCGATTCTGGTGGAAAGAAAAAAACAAAATCATGTGATACAATAATGATAATCATTATAATAATTATGATGCTTCATTCTGTCACCGTCGGTGGACCTGGGCTCCGCACGGCACGCAGCAGATGGCCGGGGGTAGAATAAAACACACTATCAAACAAATAAAACACACTATCAAACAAACTGACAAACAGATGCACCAAATGATATACAGCAATCCTCAGTCCATCCCTCTCACTATGGCTATCATGGCAGTGAATAGATGTATACGTTGTTTTAATACGTGCATATATATATATATATATATATATATATATATATATATATATATATATATATATATACATATATATATATATATATATATATATATATATATATATATATATATATATATATATATATATATATATATATATATATATATATATATATATATACATGTATATATATATATATATATATATATATATATATATATATATATATATATATATATTGTAATTCCATTCATTAGGCATTCACTGACAAAGCGATTCATATTTCAATTTTTTTTTTTTTCTGGCCCCTTTTTACGTCGATGAGGGAGGGCTTTGTTGATGATGTTGTCTTTTCTTCGTATTCTCCTCTCCTTGAGGAGAGGGCAGAAGCTGGGGTGAGGATTTCAGCATCAATTATCGCCATCAGTGGGAAGCTACAATTACTTGCACTTTGGGTGGGCGGGGGGGGGGGGGGGGTGGGGTGGGGGGGGAGCTCAGTGGTAGAAAAAGGGGAATGGGGGGAGTATGGGGAAGGAAAAAACGCGAAGTGGCAACATGTGCTTTAAAAAAAAAAAAAAGTTTTTAAAAACAGTGTGGGTGGCAATGAACTATTATTACATCTTCCCCCAACGAGTGCTTTTATTCCCTTCTCCCCACCCCCCACCACCTCGTCACACACACACACACACACACACACACACACACACACACACACACACACACACACATGCGCGCACGTTGCTCTCAAGCGAAAGGGAGAGAGAGAGAGAGAGAGAGAGAGAGCGAGAGAGAGAGAGAGAGAGAGAGAGAGAGAGAGAGGATCATGTGTTATGCGGCAGAACTTTCATTGGCTCGAAAGTTCCGTAGATGTGTATGAATTCAGTGATACGTCAACCCTGAATTTTAACAGAGAGCATGAGAAAAATTCAAACAAAAACACAGAATAAAAAGGAAGTAACATAAACTGAACAAAGTAATGACACAGAACGTAAAAAAAATGCCGATAAATTCTTTTTAGTTTTTTTTTTTTTTCCAAATGAAGCCTTAGCTCCAACAGAATGAGGAATACAGATATTTTCAAGAAAAATCAATAATGGATTTATCAATAAATCAGTGATGTGGCTATTCATGTACTGAGCTTTTTTTCTTTTTGCTTCAGTTAGGCGATTCTTTCACCCCAATCTATCCATTTCACATAATTATCTTTGTTTTACACCAATCTATCCCATTTCACATAATTATCTTTGTCCACACCAAGCTATCCATTTCACATAATTATCTTTGTCCACACGAATCAAAATGGTATTGGGTAATGTCCTGACTGAAATGACAAAAAACATTGTGATCCTATTGAAAACACGAATAAAAAAAAAAAAAAAAAAAAAAAACTCGTTCCCCAAAATATAATGATCAAATCAAACAAAGAAAACAAGCAAAAAAAAATCACCTGCAGTACATGAATCAATCAATCAGGTGGAAAACAAAAAACCAAAACGAAACAGCCAAAATATGGACATATTTGATGATGCAGCGCGCTGCCTTAATCTGCAGTGAAGTCTTATTGTTGGTAGGAAATCTGGTGATCAATCCAAAACTAAGCACCCCATTGGTCAAACATGGCACAGAGAGGAGCGTCTCATTGGCCAGCATCCTCTTTGGGTTCCACTCCGTCGATGGTCGACGGATGGTCCCTACAAAAAAAATCTGTCGTTAGTTAGTAGTCCTGTAATGATAATAATATAATGAACAGCTGGAACACAATCTCTCTTTATGTGGCTTACAATGCATGAGGGTTCTTTTTTTTTTTTTAAATATATTAAAAAATTCTTAGTCAAATCGGATTGTGATAGGATGATGATGTTTTTGTCGAGAGATATACACGTACTGTGTGTGTGTGTGTGTGTGTGTGTGTGTGTGTGTGTGTGTGTGTGTGTGGTGTGTGCGTGCATGCGTGCGTGCGTGCGTGCGTGCGTGCGTGAGTGTGTGTGTGTGTGTGTGTGTGTGTGTGTGTGTGTGTGTGTGTGTGTGTGTAAGTATGATTCAGTCTGGGCGAGTCAAACAGTCCAAAATGAACGATCAAACCCTCATATTTTTTTCTTTATTCATAATCGCTCACTTTCGTAGCGACTGTGCAGTCACCACCGACCCTGACATACATGGGCTTTCTATATATATATATTTATTTTTTGTCTCTCCCAGAAACTGTACCAAGCAAGCTGACGAGACGAACAGGCGAGTACAGACGCGGACTGGCATACAGACGAAGAGAGAGAGAGACAGACAGACAGCAAAGTGCTTCATGGGATATGTGTGTGTGTGTGTGTGTGTGTGGTGTGTGTGTGTGCGTGCGTGTGTGTGGACAAAGCTCCTGGGTTTCTCGCTCTTCCACACAGAAGGTTCAAGTCCACGACCTCCCCCACCCGTCTCCATCTCCGTCATAGAGGAGAGGACGGGGCGGATGGGTGGTGGAGGGTGATGAGCGCGGAGAGAAGACGAGGGGTGGGTTGGGGTGTGGGTAGGCCGGAGGGAGGCGAGCAGTCCTAACGTTGGGTGCACTGGTGCGAGTTGCCCACAGCGATCACGTGACATGGATCAACTCCCTTGGGTGAGGCTGTCAGCACCTGACACTGGAACAAAGTCTGTCGTAGAAAACACGTGGAGGGAGGTCGGTTCTTCTCCCTCCTCCTCACCCCCACCCTTCTCCAGAGATTTGAGAGGGAGGATGGGGGGATACAAACCATGGGGGGGAATTCAAATGTCCCCCTCCTTTTTTCTCTCTCCTCCCCCCCCCCCCCCCCCCCCCCCCCCCCCCCCCCCGAACTTCCCCTCCAATCCTCCTCCACCACCTCCTCCTCCAGCCTCGTTAGCCCGTGCACGTAGTAAAGCAGATGCTCGCAGATGAGCCCCGCCAACGACGCGCGTTCGGCTGCCAGTCAGACTTCTCTCAGACCGTCCTACCCTCCCGTCCTCAGAGATGCGGGTTCGTGCTACGCTGTGAGAGAAGCGAGCCTCTCTCTGTCTCTCTCTCTCTCTCTCTCTCTCTCTCTCTGTGTCTCCGTCTCTCCCACGCCAACACTTCACACCCCTGCCACCTCACCCCCCCTTCCACCCACCCAATCACCCACCCCTTCCACCCCCAATCAAACCCCCCCCCCCCCCCCGCCCCCCCCCCCCCCCCCCCCCCCCCCCCCCCAGCCTTTCTTTTCTACAAAGCGTCCTGATGCCTGGCTGTGGATGGAGCCGAGGGCCGCCCTGCTCCTCCTCCCCACGGTGCGATCAGGGTCTCCGGCAGACCTGGGGGGCTCCGTGTCCCTCTACGGGTGGGGGGGCACCCAGCGAGCGCAAACAGTTCCAGGATCGTGATGCAGAGCCCCGCCCTGCTGTCTACAGGTTGGTTAGGGAGGGAGGCCGACCAGCTGGGACACACTCACACAACACCACCACGGTTCCAGCCCCGTGGCCCACCCGCCCACTAACCCCGCTCTCCACATCGGCAGGAGGTGGGGGTGGGGGGGTAGGGGGGCTTGCACGAACGAACGAGTGGAATTACCGTCACTTGCCTTAGACGTCAAGGCCGGCGGTCATAGGTAAAGGTGGTGGTGGAGGAGAGAGGAGAGGGAGAGTGGGGGTGGCGGGGGGTGTGTGGAGAAAGAGAGAGTGAGAGAGACGGAGGGGGAGAGGGGGGGTTGGAGGGGCGAAGGGGAGAAGCGGCAGCGTCACATGTGCGACAGCGGCACCGTATTGCTGCTTCCAGCGTCCGCCGCTTGCGCCAGGCTGCTGGCGTACTGGGACTGCATGCGCTGCTGGTGCTGCGCAGCGAGGAGCGCGGCGTGTGTGTCATGTCCTGGGAGCCCTCCGTGCCGGGCGGCAGGTACATGCTGATCATCTGCCGCAGGTCCGTCTCCGGGTAGGGCCTTGCTGCTGCCCTGGTGGGCCGGCGTCAGCCCCGGGGCGCTCCCCTGCGGTGTGTTGCTCTCCCTCTTGATGGAGCCGGCGCTCTGCGACGAGTGCTGCGGGGTCTGCCCCGGCATGGAGTACGGCGACATCTGCGCCATGGAGGCCGAGTAGGAGGAGCTGCCGTTCATGTAGGAGCCCGTGGTCATCTGGCTCTGCATCTGCGGAGGCATGTAGCCGTACTGGCTCAGTCCCATCTGCGCGCGCTGGCCATGTGCTGGTGGTAGGCATTGGGGTCGGACATCATGTGGTGGTAGCCGTTCATCCCGTACCGTTCATGTGCGAGGGGTACATGGAGGAGGGGTCGCGCACACCCTGGGCCATGGCCGGGCTCATGCCGGGCAGCGAGTACTTGTCCTTCTTCATCAGGGTCTTGGTCTTGCGGCGAGGTCTGTACTTGTAGTCCGGGTGCTCCTTCATGTGGATGGCCCTCAGTCTCTTGGCCTCGTCGATGAAGGGCCGCTTCTCCGCGTCCGTCAGCAGTTCCACTCCGCACCCAGCCGTTTGGAGATCTCCGAGTTATGCATCTGGGGGTTCTCCTGCGCCATCTTGCGCCGCTGGCCCCTGGACCAGACCATGAAGGCGTTCATGGGCCGCTTGACGCGGGAGGAGGCGTCCAGGTTCTTGGAGTTGTTGTTGTTGGCCGCGCCGTTTCCACCTCCTGCGCCGCCTGTGCCGCCGCCGCCCCCAGCCCCGGCGCCAGCGGATCCGTTGGGCGTGGTGCTGCCCGACATGTCGCTGCCCGAGTGGTGTGTGCGGGGAGTGGCTCTGGCTCTGCGCCATGGAGGAGGGCGGCAGGTGGTTGGCAGAGGGCGGCGTGTGCTGCTGGCCCCATGGGCGGCTTGATGTCGTTCTCCATCATCCCTTTAGGCGACATCTTGCCCCCGTGGCTGTAGTGTAGGTCCTGCCCGTGCGCCTGCTTGTACTCGTGCGCCGGCTTGTACTCGTGCGCCTGTTTGTACTCGTGCGCCTGCTTGTATTCGTGCGCTTGCTTGTACTCGTGCGCCTGCTTGTAGTCCAGCGTGGGCTTGTAGTCCAGCGGCGCCTTGTAGTCCAGCGGCGCCTTGTAGTCCAGGGACTTGTTGTAGTCCAGCGTCTGCTTGTAGTAGTCCATGGCTACCGGCGAGCGCTGCTGGGAGCTGACAAACTGGCGGGCGTAGCTGGGATGGTAGTAGGGCCCCGTCCGGAGACAGGTTGGTGGCCGCCGTGGTCGTCGTGGTGGCGGTGGGGTGAGCACACTCGGGGAAGAAAATGGAGAGAAGAGGAGAAGCAACAACCCGCGTGCGCGCGAGGTTGATGCCCCTGTGGCTGGAAGAGCGGTCTGGGCGGTGGAGGCGGCGTCGACCTCAACAAGGCTGACCTGGGGGAACAGACAGACAGACGAACAGGGTAAGGCGCGAGTCAATCGGTATAAAGTTATTCAAGGGCTGAGCATCTTCGGCTAGCATTGTGGTGTCGCACACGCGCACGCGCACAAACACACACACGCACGCAAGCACGCACGCGCACACACACATACGCACGCGCATACACACACACGCACGCGCGCGCGCGCGCGCACACACACACACACAGACACACACACACACACACATTCACAAACACATCCAGCACCACCACTCTCAAGAACACATCCCGTTTATCCCCTTGTTTGCTGAACCTCATTCAAAGCACACCAACAATGTACGAAGACTAACAGTAACACACGTTGCTTGAAAGGTGTCATCTCTCAAATGAGTCTACTTCCACCGTCCCCTTTGATACTAGTCAAGATAGTCACTGATATCCGACCACCCCATCTGTCAAGTCTCCACCCATCACAACGAAACTAACCTACCCCCCCCCCCCCCCCCCCGCCCGCGCAATCTGCGCAATCCCCATCCCCACCCCCGCCTGTCAAAGGGTTACCCAGTTCCAGCCTCCCTCTGCAGCCCCCAAATCACCGAGCCCCCCCCCCCACCTCAGCACGGAATGCCACAGGTCAGCACCCCCACCCGGGCCAGTCCCACCTCCAAGAACTGTTCCAAAGATCTACACCCTCAAACAAGTTTAAAGGAACACATGAAAGTCCTCAGTCTCGACATCTTCAGCCTCGGTGAATCAATATTTGTATTGTGTACAAATCCCCGCTATAACACGCCCTTGTGTGTGTTTTTCTACACACATTCCGTCAGATGGTGACACAGTGATTCACATCTCTCGAGGCTGTGGGGAAAAAAAAACCTATCGCCGTTGACTATACAAATGCTGTGTAGGCTGAAGTGAATATCTATAGAAAGTGATGGTAACAGAGAAAAAGAGAGAGAGAAGAAGAAGAAGAAGAAGAAAGAAAGAAGAAGAAGAAGAAGAAGAGAGAGAGAGAGAGAGAGAGAGAGAGAGAGAGAGAGAGAGAGAGGAGAGAGAGAGAGAGAGAGAGAGAGAGAGAGAGAATGAGCGCAGGGGTATCAAGTTTTCTGGAATATTCATTCCACAGATTATTATATAGGACAGACACACACGATTCTACATGCAATTTCGAACTCTTCACTGCAACAATTATGTCTTAACACCCTCAGCACGCACTGAACAAACAACATGGAGTGGAAACACACATGGAGTGGAATCACCCAAGTAAAGAATGAGGTCCGCACTATATTTAACCGAGTCACGTGACCTGTCGATCGGCGAAACCGCTTTCCTGCAAATCGCCCGGTCCGATTACAAAACGGCCGCTCCAGGCGAGCGAAAGAGCAGCTTTTTAAGACGAAAATCGGCGAAAGTGGTAAAGGGAAGACAACAATAACAACAACAACAACAAAACAAAAGGCAAAGGCAATAAATGGTAGGCAAAAGCAATAGAGGTAGGCAAACGTTAGAGATAAAAAAAAATGTAAAAGGTGGGCAAATAACCAAATAAAAAAGTAAGCAACAAAAATAAAATAAAACAAACAAAAACCAGACCATGAATACAAAACTAACAAATGAAGGAAATGAAAGGCAAAAAAAAACAAAAAACGGTTGGCAAATGTAGTAAAATGAAAGAAAAATAATTTTAAAAAAAAAACGATAAGAAAGACGGAAGCACACCACCACCACCATCACCACCACCACCAACAACAACAACAGCAAAAGAAGGCCACCGCAATTCAAGGAAGGGCACACACACACACTCACACACACACACACACACACACACACACACACACACACACACGCGCGCGTTTTTTTTTTTTTTCAAATGCAAAAGTCCCATTAAAAGCAAAAAACAAACGTAGAAGTAGACAGAAGAAGTGGAAATAGTGTAAACTGTAGGCAAAAAGAGTAATAAGAGGCAAGCCGAAGAAGTACAAGACGAGCAGAAAGAGTTCTGCGCTGAACACAAACTGAAATCAATAGCCACTGCACCTGCATGTCCGCGGGAACTTTCGACGACTATCTCCCAAGTGCTAATCACTATTGACCCAAACGCTAACCGCCTGTTAATTGGCTGGGTGGTGATGGAAAGAGGGGCGGGGGGAGGAGGAGAGGGAGCGGGCGGGGGCACACACACACACACACACACACACACACACACACACAGAGAGAGAGAGAGAGAGAGAGAGAGAGAGAGAGGAGAGAGAGAGAGAGAGAGTCAAGCTAGCCGACAGATAATTACATCGTTATAACTGATGTCCCACAATGGGTACCTCCTCCTCCACCCACCCCACCCCCACCCCTTTCTCCCAACACACACGTTCACTGTCACGCGGTGTTTTGTGTAATGTCAAGGGTCTTTTCAGCCGACACACAGCGTGGGAGTATGGGTGAACGTTGATAAGTGAATGCGTGGCATTATCATATATGTATTTAGAATACATAAGCTATATGCATCACTGTGTACAAGCAGATAAAGGATAGATAGATTGATTGACTGACTGACTGACAAGTAGATAAATATACAGACAGACAGAGTGACTGATTGATAAATAGACAGATGAGTGACTGATTGATAAACACATAGATAGGCAATAAGGGCAGGCAAAAAGATAGGCAGATGGATGGATAGATAGATAGAGAGAGAGATAGACAGACAGAGAGAGCGATAGACAGGTAGACATATAGATGAATTAATCGATTGATCGGTTGAACAATATATAGATAGATAGGCAGACAGACAGACAGAGAGACATACAGACATTTGTTGTGGTTGTCTTTGTTGCAGTAGTAGTAGTAGTAGTAGTAGTAGTAGTAGTAGTAGTAGTAGTAGTAGTAACAGCGGTAGAAGAAATGAAAAGAGTAACAGAAGTAGTAGTAGCAGTGTCTTCATTTCTGCATCACCAGAAAGACGGATGGAGTCATTTTCCGTTGTAATGTAGCATTTTCCTTTCGTTGTGTTTTGCTTGCTTGCTTGTTCATTCTTTCTGAACCTTTCAATGTCTTTCGGCAGACAGTTTCTGGCATCCTCCTCCCTATAATTCTCGACATCATCTCCATTATTCCCCCCCCCCCCCCCCCCCCCCTCTCTCTCCCCCTCTCTCTCTCTTTCTCTCTCTCTCTCTCTCTCTCTCTCTCTCTCTCTCTCTCTCTCCCCCCTTCCCTCCATCCCTTCCTCACCCATATTCTCTCATTTGGTTATTATCTTTCACCATTTCCTGTTTCAAAAAAAAAAGCCCTTTTATATAGCTCTAAACAAGAGTTAGGACTTCCACACAAAATCGGCGTTTTTGAAGCCTATAATTTTTTCACTGAATCCGAGTTTTGAGAATCCTGAAAAAAAAAAAATGACCCGTTTATAAGGTGATATACAATAGCTATGAAGCACTAGATAAACAAACGAACGCTTGTGTCTACCACACACACAGAGATAATCTTTCATGCTGGCAGGGGTGGGGTTGGGGGTAGGGGGAAGACAAGCTATTTTTAAAAAGGAAAGAACTACCCCCATGCCCTCCATACTCCTTTCCTCCACCCCCCACCCCCACCCCCCACCCCCCAAAAAAAAAAAAAAAAAAAAAAAATAGAGGGGGAAGGGAGGTGGGGGGGGGGGGGGGGGGTTGGGAGGGGAGGTTGGGAGGGGGGATAAGGTTGCTGCTGAAAATGGCAATACCTGTGTCAAATACCTCTCCTCTCCTCACATAGTTATTTGGTTATTCATTCACCTGACTCCACCCAAAGTACTTGCAATGCACCTGACATTTGGTTTAAGCAAATTTCTTTTACACTTTTACAATCACGTAGCTTTTTACAAAAATGTGAAAATCTCTGAACATCAACAAGCTAATGCTTATAGTGTGTTCAAATGTTTATAATTACACATGTAGACAAGGAAATGACGGGATACTTTTAAAGTTACTATGCTAAACAAAATACGCAAGAAACAAACAAACAAAAATACATACCCTCACGCATACAAAATGTAAATACATACATGTACATAAACATACTTTACACATACACATAAATGCAAACATGTACAAAATTGAGGAAAAATAAGAAAAGATAGTTGTAAGCAAAGTAAACACTAAAGACTATGAAATTCATGATAGTCAACCACTCAAACATCATTAACGTTTTTACGAAGCGTTTTGAGAGAGAGAGAGAGAGAGAGAGAGAGAGAGAGAGAGAGAGAGAGAGAGAGAGAGAGAGAGAGAGAATATTTTCTGCTCTAAGATTTCATTTTCATAAACATATGTATCATTACCGCATGTTAAGTTTGACATGATTTTCAAAAACGTTTTGATTGTTTAATAAAACAATGAACAACTTTGAATATAGCTTCGTTATCCTCACGTCGGAGGGATTGCTTGCCCACGAAGAAGAATACCAACTTCGAGTTGACTGGAGGCAAGGGTGGAAATCGTGTCTTTTCTGATGTTAGTGTATTTAGGACAATATAATAGAAAGTGTTCGGCCGTTTCTGAACCAGTGCCACATTGACAAACCGGATCATTTGTAAACCGACTCTGAACAATTTTCGTTCCTTTCCTTTTTTTTTTTTTTTTTCCCTGAGAGAGAGAGAGAGAGAGAGAGAGAGAGAGAGAGAGAGAGAGGGGGGGGGGTTGTGTTTCTCTTGCACTATTAAATTTAAGGGTGGGAAACTGCATCTTGTCCGTTACCATTAAAAAAAATACTGAAAGGGTTGAGGGCAGAAGTGAAGAGAAGAGGGAGGCGGGGACATGGTGGGTAAGGGACTTTGAAGGTGAGTGGGTGGGAATGGTCCGTGGGCCTCTCCACTGTTAACAGAATTTAAACACACACACACACACACACACACACACACACAAACTCTGTGTTATACTTTTCACACCCCAAACTTCTCTGCCAGGTTCAAACCTTCCTCGTCTTCTAAAATTTGCAAGTGGAAAGAAAAGAAGAAGACGAAGAGGGCGGTCACGGTGAAGACGACGAAATGGAACAGAAGAAAGAGAAAGATATGCGCGCCGTCAGGAGGGAGAAGGGGGGTGGGGGGGTGTGTGGGGGGGGGGGGGGGGGGGGGGGGAAGGGGGGGGGGGGGAGGGTAGGTAAAGATGGAGTGGAGGGGGTGGGAGGGGGGGGGAGGGGACTGAGGAGGGCGGGACGGTGGGGACGGTGGGGGTATGGGGGGGGGGGGTGAGGGGGGGGGGGTCCAGAAGCATATCATTAACGTCGTGTCGGTGCACTCTGAAGGGTGGAAAGGCACAGACACAGCGAAAGAGACACTTCGAGCACTTTTTGGTGGAATGTTCCCCCCCCCCCCCCCCCCCCCCCCCCCCCCCCCCCGAGCCACCTCCCTCTGCCCTTCCCCCTCCCCCTTCTTCCCTTCTGACCCTCCCTCTCGCCTTTCTCGCCCCACCCACCCTACCCACCCCCCTCCTCCCGGTCCATCTTTCAAGGCTTTTCTTCTTCTTCTTGTTTTTTTTTTTTTTTTTTTTATAAAGTATATCTCCACACAATCTGATATTCAGAATCGGTGTCAACATGTTCTCTATAAAGCAGTGCATTCCCGATGGGAAACTAAAATTAACGGTTGAGTTTATTCTTTTGTGATTGCTGTTTAGCAGACGAACTGGAGCACAAACAAAAAAAAAACAAAACAAACAAACAAACAAAAAATAACAATAAAAAAAGATGGATAGCAGGACGCATAGACAGTGAAATTAATGATGTCATGAGATCAAGAAAAAGAACAAACAAAAATAAGGTTAATAGAAAAAAAAAAAAAGAGATGTGCGGTGGAAAAGTTAGTATCATATCGGAAAAGTGACTTGTATCTGCTTTACTGGGTAAATATTTTTTTTCTTCAGCAGAAATTACAATAAACTTTGAACTAAAGTATGGCCAAATACCATGAAGTAGGCTTCTTGCCCACGAAGCAGGTGAGAGAGAGAGAGAGAGAGAGAGAGAGAGAGAGAGAGAGAGAGAGAGAGAGAGAGAGAGAGAGAGAGAGTTGTCTTCCCTACCCCTCCATTTTTTTTTTTTTTTTTTTTTTTTTTGGTGGCTGCTGTTGCTGTTGCTGCTGCTGTTGTTGTTGTTGCTGCTGCCGCTGGCGCGTTTTCTTTATTTTTTTTTTTTTTTCACTTTTATTTTAACCCAGTATATCTCCTGTATTGCTGAGACTTTGATTTGGTGAATTTGTCCAGACAGTCGATGGGAGCGAAATTTCTTTTCCTTTTTTTTTTTTCTCTCCTGTTCTTTTTTTTTTTGTTCGTGTCGTTTTTGTATTTTGCTTCGTTTCAGTTTGGATCAGTGTTTTTCTTTTCTTTGTTTCTGTGAAGTCAATGAACCTTTCTTTCTGCACGCGATCCGAAGGCGTCGTTGCGTAACTAACTTGGGGGCCATCAGGGATCGACCGTCTGGTGCTAAGATCAGTGTCGTTTCCCCCCGCAGAACCACGCCTAACTCCCCGCCAGACAAAACCTACTGGAATCTCTGTCGGTCTGCCTGCCTGCCTGCCTGCCTGCCCTGCCTGTCTGTCTGTCTCTCTCTCTCTCTCTCTCTCTTTCTCTCCTTCTCTCTCTCTCTCTCTCTGCTCTCTCTCTCTCTCTCTCTCTCTCTCTCTCTCTCTCTCTCTCTCTCTCCCTCCCTCTCTCTCTCTCTCTCTCTTTCCGTGTCTGTCTGTCTGTCTATGTCTGCATGTCTGATAGGCGTGTACTTTCCTTTGTTTTCTCATTTCCCGTTTGGCACTGGTATTGTTGTTTTGGTTTAGTTTAGTTTGGTTTGGTTTGGTTTTTTTTGTTTTTTTTTTTTTTCTCATTTCCGGTTTTTTTTTTTTTTCTCTCAACATCGATAGTCTTCCACGTGTATGTCTGCTAGCTTGCTGGCTCGTTTGTTTGTTTATTTTTCCTTATGGATTCTATGTTCTAAATAACTATGTTTGTCCTTCAAGACCAAAACAAAATGCTTAAAACAACTTCATGTTAAAAAGGAAGAGAGAGAGAGAGAGAGAGAGAGAGAGAGAGAGAGAGAGAGAGAGAGAGAGAGAGAGACAGACAGACAGACAGACAGGGAGAAGAGACAGAGATAGAGAGTAAGAGGCAGAGACCGAGACAGCGATGTGCGAGTATGGGTGTGTGCATGCCTGCGCGCACGTGCGAGTATACGTGCGTACGTGCGTGTGTGTAAGCGTGCGCGGGCGCGCATGTCTGTATATGCGTGTGTGTGTGTGTGTGTGTGTGTGTGTGTGTGTGTGTGTGTGTTTCTATTTTGTATGCAAATATGCCTTTTGAGCCGGTTTTCCTCTGTCTGTCTGTCTGTTTCTGTCTCTGTCTCTGTCTCTCTCTCTCTCTCTCTCTCTCTCTCTCTCTCTCTCTCTCTCTTTCGGGTGATGGTGGTGGCAATTTTCTTTCGCTTATTAAAAC
>JADBJO010000317.1:90293-92793 GCA_016801955.1 Conus betulinus | reverse complement strand
GACGAAAGAAGGAGAGGCAGGCAAAAGAAGACGACGAAAAATGCAAAAGAAGAACAAGAAAAAGGGAGGGGTGGAGGAAGAGGAGGAAGATGGAGTAGAGGAGGAGGAGGAGAAGAAGAAGATGAAGAAGAAAAAATAGTAAAGGAATGAAAAAGTCGATGTCGATAATGATAATGATGATGACAAAAGGGAGAGGGCTAACAGAAAAAGATGATGATGATGATGATGATGATGATGATGATGATGATGATAATGATCAGAGAGAGAGAGAGAGAGAGAGAGAGAGAGAGAGAAGTTGACACTTTGATATTTTGATACTTTTGATATGGTGCTGTAACTGATTCTAAAACCTGCTTTGAGAGAGAGAGAGAGAGAGAGAGAGAGAGAGAGAGAGAGAGAGAGAGAGAGAGAGGAATATTTTTTGCATATTCAGGCAAATTACGTATTGTCTACATAAAGGAATTTCTATCATGCTATTCAGTTTCGTCATAAACGCACAATCTTATGTTTATTATAGTGGTCAGGGGAGAGACAAAGAGGGTGTAGGGGTGGGTTCAGTCAGGGGAGTATAAGAGAGTAGGTGGGTGGGGTGTGCTGGGAGGTTAAAGACAGACAGACGCACAGACAGCGTCAGACTCCTACGCACTGTAAAGGTATTCGTTCGTCAGTGTGTACACACACGTTATCTCTCCGCCTTGAAAACGCATGTTCCAGATTCTTAATGTGTATCTGTGCATATGTCTCGCCATTCCGTCCATTTTGTTTGCGCGTGCGCTTTATGCATGTGTGTGCAGGCGAGTGCACAAAAAATGCGCCAGCGCATGTGTGTGTGTGTGTGTGTGTGGTGTATGTGTGTGTGTGTGTGTGTGCCTGCCCTAGAGTGCCTGCGTGCGTGCGTGTGTGGTCACGCGAAAATTCCCACCCGAATTACACAAGGGTCGGTAAGGCGGAGAGCAGTATGGGGGCGTCAGGGGGAGACAATTCATGCACGTGCCACTGAAAAATGAGCGGCACTTAAACTGTCACACCAGTGGGTCGTCCCCCCCCTTCCTCTGCTTCCGGTCTCGCACGTGCAACGCTGGTTCGCGCCGTGTACGCGACCCGGCCAATGGGCAGTGGCAGTCTCTCTTTTTTCTTTCTCTCTTTTTCATGTTCCCTCCTAAATATAATTTATTTACTTACATTTATCAGCACCTTAATGCTCTGGTGTCAAAACCAGTCGTGACATACAAGATCCATTAAGCCTCGTCTGCTCCCGTGAAAATTGTCACTACTTTTTTTCTGTATTTATTTCCCAGGCTATATGCATATATTACACACACACACACACACACACACACACACACACATATATATATATATATATATATATATATATATATATATATATATATACATACATACATATATCCCTGTTCGTGATTTAATTGATTTTCTTTTAATCACAAAGCTTAGTTCTTTTCTGTACTTGCATTTTCGTTTCTTCTGCTTTGTTTGTTTGTTTGTTTTTTTTCTCATATTGGTTCTGCTCCGGTGGGTTTTCCGGGGGACTCTTTCAATGTTCTGTATTCCCCATATTCTGGATATTCTGTGCTGGAAATTTTCCTCTCTTCTGTCACTCTCTCCAACTCCGTCTTGTTCTGCGGGTTTTTTTTTTTGTTTTTGTTTTTTTTTCTTCTTTTTTTCTCGTTCTACAATCTCCATTAAATGTTAAAACCAACCGTCTTAATTGTTGTTTACAATTATTTTCCTCAATGTCTGATTTGTAAACCAATTCACCTTATATATATATATATATATATATATATATATATTATGTATGTATACACACACACACACACAAATTTTGTTGGAGATAGTCTTTACATTCTTTTCTTATAACTCATAACATGCCAGGTTTTCTGTCATGGTCTCGGGACTAGGACGGACGCAAAACTTTACACACTGTCGAGAGTAGACACTAGCGGTCTCTTTGATAGTTTCTGCTTGACAATAGCGCCTCTTTTTATGTATATAAACTGGCGTTCATGTGTTGTTGTTATCGGGGGTTTTTTTTCTCTCTCTCTCCCCCCCCCCCCCCCCTTTTTTTCCGTACTTTTAACTTTTCCATTTGAACTAGTTTCTTTCAATCTAGCAGACAGACTAGCGCCATCTGCGCGGACGAATTTTACCTGACTGACGGATGAAATTACTTCAGCTATAACGTCCCGATTTGCTGTAAATCATTTAGCCCATGTATGTATATGCATTGTTGGGGGTGATTGCTCTTTTCACGCTTATCCTCCCTTTTCTACTCGGTGACAGAAAGGTCAGTTGATATGCGATGCAACTGACACACAACTGAACATGTTCATTGGACAGTTGTTCAAATGATTGCGCCTGGGTTTATTTCCTGTCTTTATGTTCATTTATTGGAGGCTCTTTTTTTTTTTTTTTTTTTTTCCTTTTTTTTTCTTTGGCTTGTCGTTCTTGATATTCTTCATCGTTGTTCGCATCTCAT
>JADBJO010000317.1:80293-82793 GCA_016801955.1 Conus betulinus | reverse complement strand
AAACTGCTCGATCACACAGATTGTTGTAACATGCGCATAAATGTCAATAGACGTCCACATTATAGTTACAAGACCTTTTCGCGTGTGTCGTAATACCATGTAAGGATCAGCTTCAAGTATCTAGGGGAAGAAATTGTTTACTTTTCTGAAAATTTCTTCTAGGGTCTACGTGAGATAAATCATGTAGGCTTGCAAAAACTACATTCAGGTTAATGTTCCTCTGAATGTGACTGCATGGTTGAATCCCCGCGTGGAGCGAGCACAAATAGTTCCCTCGCCTTCTGGTGGACGTTCTGTGCTGTTGAACTCCTCTTGTACGCCACTTCCTTTAACGCCGCCTTTTTTTTTTTTCTTCTTTCTTTTTCTTCTTTCTTTTTCTTGTTGTTGTTGCTGTTGTTGTTGCTGCTGTTGTTGTCTTTCTTTAATATTGTTTATTATCGTCTACTTTTGTGAACCATTTTTTCGGCTCCTTGGTCTGGAAGCCTTTTTTTTCTAGTCAAAAAATTGTAACGTGCCAGCTTCCCCCCCCCCCCCCCCCCCCCCCCCCCCCGTCTTCTTCTCTTTTTCCTCCTTCCCTCCCTCCCACCCCCCCCACCCCCCTCTTTTTTTCCCCGAGTCTGGCGACTTGGTAGTGAATACTGTGCACGCCGTCTCGAATGGATACTAGCGCACCTGCATGTTTGTTTGTCCGTATGGCTTTTTAAGTATGTTTTTTTCTGGGGTTTTTTTTTTTTTTTAATGGAGGGGCAAGAGAAAGGTCAAGCGCCCCCTAACCTGCCGCTGGATGTAGCACATAAGTACCGGTACCATATTTACTCTGTGGTTTGATTGTCTATTGATCACAGGCGTCTCTGTTGATTGTTTTGTACCGTTTACATGATCCCCCCCCGCCCACCCCCCTCCAAATCCCTCCCATCCCCCCCCCCCCCCCCCCCCCCCCCCCCCCCCCCCCCCCCCCCCCCCCCCCCCCCCTTGTTGAAAGCCTTAAGAAGGCTCGGAATGGTTGCCTGATTTATGACCATAAAAAAAAAGAAAAAAAAAATCCTACGGTATTGCACTGCAGTGCATTGAATCATACCAACACCGATCTACTTGGTTGAATTATATCAACACCGATCTACTTGGTTGAATTATATCAACACAGATCTACTTGGTTGAATTATATCAACACAGATCTACTTGGTTGAATAAATATCAACACCGATCAACTTGGTTGAATTATATCAACACAGATCTACTTGGTTGCAATGTCAGCACTTCAGCCCAGACACGGAGCCCCGAGGCCGGCTGGGCTATGAACAACACACAAACACGACTTGACCATGACAGTGTCATCCACAGAACAGAAGTGAAAACGGGAGATGGCGTCGTCCCACTGTTCTCGCTTCGATTAAAGCGAACTATGCGGGAACATTTGGTGGTCCCTGAGACAACCTCAAAAGTCGTCTTTTTGTTTTATCAAAGAATAAAACCTTCGCAGCTTCAGACATTTCTCTTCGGCTTTGTTTGTTTGTGGTTTTGCCAGAAAAAGTTTGTTTTGTTTTTTTTTCTTTCTTGTTCGAAATTTTTTTTCATTCACGTTCAAAATACGGGGCAGTTATCGTCAGCGTTTTTCACAACTGTAATCCCGGAGACCGTTATTATCATTTGTGTTTAAAGAAGATGAGCGAGTTTATGTTTTAAGAAGATGGGCAAGTTTATGTTTAAAGAAGATGAGCAATGATATCTTATGTTCAAAGAAGGCTATCACCGTCAACATTGTAAGAAGGTTAGTAAATATCTTCTATGTTCAAAATAAAAGAAAGGTACTCATCGTTTATTTTAGATAAGCAGTGTAATTTTTGTGTTTGTTCAAATAAGAATGATATGTATGGTTTATGTTCAAAAGGAGACGGGTGGATATCGTGTAAGTGAAAGACGATATTTTTTTTTTTTTTTTTTTTTTAATCTACCTTCAAATTAGATCAACCTGTAATTTCGTGTTCACAGAGAAAAGGTTGTTATTGTCCGTGTTCGAAGAAGAAGGAAGTGTACCATCTGGATAGTGCTTTTAACGGGTTTGTTGGCACGCCATACAAGATCACTGCGCACACAGGTCGACGCGACCAACAGGGGGCGTAGCTATTCTTTTTTTTTTTTTTTTTTTTTTTGGGGGGGGGGGGGGGGGGTCCTAACGGCGAATCAACCCGAGTTCCTTTATAACCTTCATCCCTTAAGACAACAATTACCTTGATCCTTTCGAAGAGGAAGTGGATGTTTAACGGGGAATGAGCTGAATCACAGGCAAAATTGTTCATTAACTGTATTTTGTCATCTCTCTTTTAGTTTTATATTAATGTGCATGTGTCGATCACTCTTTATTTCATGCGCCTTAACAAAACAACAGCATGTGGGTGCTGTCTTTTGTTTTGTTTTGTTTTTGTTTGTTTTGTTTACAGTGCATTAAGTGGGCGGTAATTGGCATCACGAAGCTGAATAAGAAACTACATTTCTAATGAAC
>JADBJO010000317.1:62793-67793 GCA_016801955.1 Conus betulinus | reverse complement strand
ATTTTCAAGTAATAATGTCACGTTGCTCCCCCTCCTCCTCCCCCCCCCAACCCCCCAACTCTCCAACATCCCCCCCCCCTTCCCCTTCAACACCAATTACATTATCGTGGCGACTGATACATTGTTGTGTTTTACTTCCTATCACTGCAAATGAAGAGAACACTCGATATCATATCATATGATAACTGTGTGTGTGTGTGTGTGTGTGTGTGTGTGTGTGTGTGTGTGTGTGTGTGTGTGTGTGTGTGTGCGTGTGTGCGCGCGAGGAGAGAGAGAGAGAGCTTGCAGAGAGCGCGCGGAGGAGAGAGAGAGAGAGAGAGAGAGAGAGAGAGAGAGAGACGCAATATCATATAGAAGGAAACGGGGAGACAGAAGGAGTCTGGCCATTGCTGAATGAAAATACATCCGAAGCATCCGGTCACACAATACACAAAACTACCGGACACTGTCAAACGGGAACTTAGCATTCATGCTCTCTGTTGTGGAGGTTTTTTTTTTTTTTTTTTTTTTTCTGTCCACCTAATGAAAAGGAAATGCCAAAACGCATTCAAGATATGGAATTACGTCACTGTACACCGCGCATACTTTCAACTTGTATTGGTTTTCCCATCAACTGCTAATGATCGGAGAACGAAGGCCTGAATCTCTCAAGATTCTTTCTTCTCTTTATTCACTCATATTGGGTCTTGTATAGATCTACTAAACTAACCACCCTGCGATTCCAACCGCAAATGTGCGTATCATAACAATCTCGCATATCTTCAGGATCAATTGTTCCAGAATGGTTCATTCATTCACTCATTCATCCTTTCCTTCTTTCTCTCTTTCTCTCTCTCTCTCTCTTTTTGAAGAAGTTTTTTTTTTTTTTTTTTTTTTTTTTTTTTACTGACAGGGATTACACAAAGAATATCTGGAAGCGAGAGAAAAAAAAGCATTCCGTCATGACGTCTGGTTCAAATTGATGTCCAAGATAACTAACAAACTGAGGGTTTAAGATTACAGTATGGACTTACCGAGGCCAAACAATGAATCAAATACCACAGCTGTGGCACAAATCGGCCTCTTACGGTGGAGATGGACAGCGCTGGGCGGTGGGGAAGAACAGTGTGTTTCCTAATTAAACATGTAAGACACAGAGCAATCGCCGTAACTGATTCTATCCGACTACAACAGGCTCGTGCAACCTCGCACGTGATCCGCCGGCTAAAAAGTATGGCATTCTGACCGGGCCATTCTGCAAATTTTCTTGGTGAACAAACAAATAAATGAATACGTCATAAACAAAAAAAAAATAAAAGTAAATAAGTAATCACGATTTTTTTTTTCCATTTCATAAAGCGATTCACCAAGTGTTTTGAGAGAGAGAGAGAGAGAGAGAGAGAGGAGAGAGAGAGAGAGAGAGAGAGACAGACAGACAGAGATAGAGAGACAGAGAGACAACAGAGAGAGACAAAGAGTAAGGTCAAGAGCAAAACGCTCAAGCGAACAAAAACCAAAGGCAAGAGAGAAACAGAGGATTTCCGCCGCGCGGTCAGTGAAACACAGCCACAAACTGGGTTCTTCTCTGAAATAAGACTGTACAGACAACGTATCGTTTCATGCTTTCCCGTTCTGCTGTAATCACCTTCGCCAGAAGGTGCGAACGCTGCGTCACACCTGTTCAAAACGTAACGCTGTGCACACACCTTTTTTTCCCACGCGGTCCAGTGCTTAGAATTTCGCTCAACACCTCAAACTGTGTGTTTGGCCCTTTTTGACACACAACACGTGCACTAACACTTTCCGAACCGACTTCACTTCACTCCACGTCACAGAGTTACCTTCCCTGTCCAACACATTCAGAAGTATCATTTTGGACATCAGCAACCATTTTTCACTAGTTCTACCCAATTTGAGGCATTTTATCATCACCTGAACCCGCATTAATCACAGGGTTTGATCCATGTGTCCTGAATGTTGTCAGTGTGACGAACTCGGCACCCCAGGCGGAAACTTCGCAGCAGCGGCGCGAGTGCCGCAGTCACGACAGCGTTAAAGGGGCCGACTGACGATCAGAGGCCGCCAAAAGAGTGGAGAGGAAAAAAGTGTGGTCGCCGACCCGATACCCGCGGCGGGCGGTGCGTTTAATGCATTGAGAGTTGCGGATGTACAACCTCTTAATCCTAACCAGACCCTATCCCTATCAGACCCTAACCTTAACCCTAACCAGACCCAAACTTTAACCCTAGCCCTAACCAGACCCTTACCTCAACCCCTAACAGGACCCTAACCTTAATCCTAACCTTAACCCTAACCAGACCTAACCTTTACCCTAACCTAGTCTGACCCTGATCGTTACCCTAACATAACCCTGTTTGAAATTAAGAAAGGAAGGGGGGGGAGGGGGGGGGAGGGGGGGGGGGGGGGAGGGGGGGGGGGGGGGGGGGGGGGGGGGGGGGGGGGGGGAGGAGAGAAAGAGAGGGAAAGCAAACGAACGAAAAGAAAGTCATTCGTAAACTGTGCTCGTGTGTGGGGCCAGAAGAGTTGTCTTTTCTTGTCTCCGTCCAAAACGGAAAGTACGTCGTCCAACTCTCCAAATCTGTTCCCTAAGGTTATGAACCATGTTGACACGGGTAACAGACAGAGACATGGCATTCTGTAATGGGGGGAAAATTCACAGTAGTAGGAAGCGTTCGAATCGGGATGCTTGGGAAAAAAAAAAAAAAAAAAAAAGACGCAAAGAAAGGAAGAAGAAAAAACAACATACACAGTCTTTCCTCAAATCTTAAATGTGATGGACAGTTACCAACATTTTTTTTTTTTTACTTTGCTGAAAGACGGAATCCCCCACCCCTCCTCCCTCCACCGTATCCCCACACACATACTTTACTGAAAGAAGAAGAAGAAGAAGAAGAAAGAAGAAAACCCTTGATAGCAACACTCACGTTTAGCCTCCGCAAATCTGAAAAAAAAGTTTTTAAATGTTTCATAGAAAGACTGAAACTTAATACATTGCATCCATTGCTTCATATTTGAAGTTGTTCATGTCACACACACACACACACACACACACACACACGATAGAATGCAATGGTTCCCATATGTTCCTAGTGAAGGGATATTGACAATGCTAAATGGTTCCCATATGTTCCCATTTGAAGGGTTTTTATTGACAATGCGTTTTCCCAAATTTTTTGTTCCCATTTTCTTTCCAGCCCCTCCCCCCCCCCTCCCCCCACCCCCCTTTCCGTTCCTTCTCGCCACTCTTCCCGTATCTTTCTATGCATCTTTGCCAAGTTGTTAATGACAGAGGAATTGGTAGCCCCTCTGTGTGTGTGTGTGTGTGTGTGTGTGTGTGTGTGTGTGTGTGTGTGTGTGTGTGTGTGTGTGCGTGTGTGTGTGTGTGTGTGTGTGTGTCACACCCACAGATAGATAGATAGATAGATAGATAGATAGATGGAATGCAATTTGTCACCTGCTGTCAACTTTCACCCGATTGGTGAGAACTAATGGCGCGGTTCACGTGCAGTGGTTTGCCTTATGATTGGTGGCGGCAGTCTGTGTGGGCGGGGCGAGTGGCGTGCACTGAGACAACAACCCCCCCAAATCAGCTGACTTCCTCTAATCAGCCATAGCCCCGTCTGGCACAAGGTCTGGCACCGATACGGTCGGTGCACGCGACGTTCGTTAATGCGGCTGTTGCGTTTGTCTTGGACAACTGGTACCATGACACGACACCCTCTCGACACGCTACGGCGTTTTAAAGCTCAGCTCTAAAGGGGCCGATAGACGACGGGACTCGCAGTACCACTACCACGTGCGCGCCTTTGCTGGTAGGAGTGTCCCGCATCGGGATGGCTCTGTCGCTCAAACTGACACAAGTTCTGTCGTTGCCAGCGAGATAAAAGAAACAATTTCAGTATACACACAGAATTTATCTACCAATTCATAACACAGCGACTGAAGTATGGAAGAAATACTGACGAGGTTTGTGCTACGAGCGGCATATTCTGCTTGATATTTTAAAAAAAAAAAAGAAGTGTTAGTTACTCCGCAAAACAATATAGGCGAAGAAATTACAAGACAAAACACGACGCGTTTCGACCTCTTATGTCTTCTTCAGGTAAACCAAAACAACATTCAGGACAATGAAAACGAAGAAGGAGCAAGCAATCACTTTTTTTCATATTCGGCGCAAGATTTTTTCTTTTTTCTTTTTTTTTTTTTTTTAGATTAAAAGAAAAAAAAAGCAATACACGGGGTTGTTTTTAGAATTAGAATAGAATAAAGAAAGAAAGCAAACAAAAATACATTTAAACGACAACGAAAAGGTAAGGTGACCAAAATAGGCACCGTAGAATGTACACCGCGTTCACGACTTGACAAGCCGAAATGGTCTGAATTGTACAACAAGCCAATTACTGGTGTTCACAGCAGGTACAAACATGTGTAATCACTTCCCTGAGTTTAAGACATGTGAATAGACCTTAAAGAGCCCCGCTTCTTACTCACGTCGATAACAACAAGAGAAACAACGATGATGATGATAATAATAATCATAATCATGATAATAATAACGACAACAACAAACACTAATAATAGTAATAATAGTAATAGAAATATAAAATGATAATAAGATAATAATAATAATAATAATAATAATAACAATATCTCGCGATGTCTTAGTGCGAGTACAATGTCAAGTATCCGTGTACAGCTACGACTTAAAACAGGAAACATGAAAGAGCATAGCTTATCAGCTGTTTTTTTTTTTTTTTTTTTTCTTTTTCAGGAGTATCGTGCGATGGGTCGGTGCCTGTCTCTATTCATCTGTTTATCTAATGGTCATTGTTTTTGTTTTAGTGGGTGGTGTGATGGCGAGATGGCCAAGCTGGGCAGCGGGTGCTAGGTGTGGATGGGCATGCTGCATACAGAGGAGTTCGTGGGACCACACATCACACCACCACACCACATCGTCCACATCACACCATCGTCGTCCACATCACACCACATCGTCCTCT
>JADBJO010000317.1:50293-55293 GCA_016801955.1 Conus betulinus | reverse complement strand
ACACCTCACCCACAGCACTCGTTAGTCCCCAGGTCTTCTCCCTGTGTTGTTTGTGGCTCCCAACATAAAAGTGGCGCTCGCTAGAGTAGGGCGCTCAACTTCTGTTGTGTGTTGTGTGTGTTTGTGTGTGTGTGTGCGCGTGCGTGTGCTGTGCTTGGATGTGTACGTGTGTGTGTGTGTATATATATGCTTGGCTGCTTGATGTTCTTAAAAGGTTTCTCTCCCTCTCATCAGGTACCTCCAGACTCGGGCTAGGAGGCAAACAGGAGGGTCGGGACGACCCGTTGCGGGAGGAAGCGAGAGACTACAGTCGTCGTTGTTGTCGTCTTCAAAAACCCCGGGCTGCGAGTAGCTTCTTTTTCTCTCTCTCTCGCTCTCTCTCTTTCTCTCTCCTCTCCGGCACACAAGGAGAGCCCAGTTGTCAAAAGGGATAGATCTTTTAGCGGCTTTCACGACCACAAACTGTCTATACGTCCGTTCAGTCAGGCTTTCACCGCTTTCTATTCAAAGCCTAATATGCTTTGCTGCACATGGAGCTGGCCCACAAACGAGTCCCCGCTGACGGGCGCGAGCAGCCAATGGGAACGCCGCTCAGCTCGAGACAGCTCTCAACTGGTTGACGCCGTCACGCGCAATCGCCGGGAAGGGGCCTAGGAGCGCAGCTGAAAGAGAAGGGGGCGGGGCTCTTACGTCAGGGAGCTTTTGTCCCTCCGCCAACACGCTGTGCGAGCATTGAGACTGGGCTGGGAGGGGGTCTAGTGGGAGCGGTGGGGGGAATTGCCTTGGGAGGGACGGTAGTGGTGTGGTAGGCGGGGTGGGTGGGTGGGTAGAGGGATTGGGGGGGGGGGGGGGAGGGGGTGGGATGGAGTGGGGTGGGGGTGGGGGCGTGTTAAGCACCGAGAGGTATGGGGTGGAAGGAGGAGAGGGAGAGGGAGAGGTTGGACTTGAGGGGTAGGGGGGGGGAGGAATGGGTGAGAGGGTGGGTGGGTGGGCGAGTGGTGGTGGTGGTGGAGGTGGTGGTGAGACAGGTAAAGAAGGCAGGTGAGAGAGCGAGGCATCTTTGGACAACTCTGTGTGCGTGTGTGTGTGTGTGTGTATGCTCAAACTCTGTGTATATCAGTACAACACACACACACACACACACACACACACACACACTGCCCGTCACGCCCTCAGTCTCATCTCAGCCGTACTGTCACCACCACCACCATCACGGCCCCTCCCCTCTACCTCCATTCTAGCTGCCCGTTCCCGCGTCATCTCTGTCCTGTGTTTGGGTCAGAGAGGGTCTCTTCCTTCTGATCCGGTCACCACGTTTCATTGAGGAGGAGAGGGAAGTAGGCAGGGGGTGGGGGGAGGGGGGGGGGATGTTAAAGGGGTGGCGTGGTGCGTTGGGACGGAGGGAGAGGGGGCTTGATCTTCAGTCGGACAAGCCGAGAGCTACTGGCTCTATCACACACACACACACACACACACACACACGTACGCACGCATACACACACACACGCAGAGGGAGACACACACACACACGCACACACACACACACACACTGATCTACCACGCATACTGCCTGTCCATGGACATTTACACACAAGCAGACAAATTCACATGCGCACAACGCACATGAGAGTCAGCATGGGGAAATTTTAAATACCTATCGATATGTCTAAATGCATACACCATATACATCAGCGAAATTCATATATCGGTATGGAGTATAGAGTATAATCACGGAGAGAGAGAGAGAGAGAGAGAGAGAGAGAGAGAGAGAGAGAGAGAGAGATTTAGTGTCGCTACTGGCAATGACCGTCTCTAACGGAAACAAACACGTCTAACTTTACAAATCTGACGCAATATATTTATCCGTAATTAATTTAGTATTAACTGGCAACTCTTTTTCTATATCCAAAATTGAAATCCACGCCAAATGCGAGAAAACAGATCGAGGCAAAGAGTGACATGAACTAAAAACTCAGTCGAGACTTGGTTATTTCAAAAGGCGCCTTTTTGTAATAAGTTTAATGCCTGTCCTTTGCGAGAAAACACGCGAGCGATTCGACAGATGATGTACAAAAAAAAAAAGGTTAAAACAACACAATCAGAACAGCAGCTAGTCTACAGTACTACAAGTACAGCAGTTAACAGCACACACACACACACACACACACACACACACACACACAGGAGAGGATAACAGGATAAGAATTTCATTTGTCCAAAAGATGGAACATTAATTTTCACACACACACACACACACACACACACACACACACACACACACACACACAGGATAACAGGATAAGAATTTCATTTGTCCAAAAGATGGAACATTAATTTTCACACACACACACACACACACACACACACACACACACACACACACACACACACACACTGCAGGACTTCACTACGTTCTGGCAGTTCCAGCATTCGCACAGAGCGCCCAAGGCTTGGCTGCAGCAACATTCCCGCACTCCTACTCATGGTGCCCACGGGTCCGAGAGAGCGGGGCATTAAGTGTCCCGTCTCCTGCCCCACGCCCCCTATGACAGGCTGTCACACCTCTCGTTCTATCGCCATCCACGTCGCGTCTTTTGTCGCTGCAGTGGCTGTTGAGCTCTATTGGAACGCGTGTGGCTGGTACAGTCAATGATTAGTCGTCTTTCCTTTTCGACCTTTTCTTTTTTCCCTCTCTCTCTCTCTCTCTCTCTCTCTCTCTGTCTCTCTCTCTCTCTCTCTCTCTCTCTTATATTTTCTTTCTTTCTTTCTGTCAGGGTCTTTCTTTTTCTTTTCTCCCCCTTTCTTTCATCATTTCATTCTTTCTTTCTTTCTTTCTTCCTCCTATTTCCTTCTTTCTTTTCTTCGTTTTATTTACTATTCCTTTCCATTCACTTCCCTCCTTTCTTTTTCTTTTCTCGCTCCTTTTATCCCTTCTCTTTCTTTTTCTTTTCTTTCCTCCCCCTCCCCCACTTTTTTGTAGTAGTAGTAGTAGTAGTAGTAGTAGTTGTGTTGTTGTTGTTGTTGTTGTTCTCCACTGCCTACCTTTAAAGAGTCTTGTAAGGAAGTGGTCAGATCGTTTGGCTTCTGACAATATTCGAACCAGCACGCGGGGTCAGATTTTTGCCGAAAGACCACCCAGCATTGAATGGTCATTATAAAAAAAAAAAAATGTATTTGACCCGATGACAAGTGGAAAGAAATCCTTCCTAGTGTCTCGTTATTGGCTCAACACCGACAGAAGCTGCATTAATGATATTCCTCAAATAAAAAACCATCCGCACAACGACAATAGACTAAGAAGAACGAGAGTAACAATGAAAGTGAAGATGACGATGATCACGATGAGGATAATGATCAGGAATGACGTCATTTTGAAGATAGGTTCGATGACATGAGACAACCGATTATCTTTTTAAAGGATTGCTTCATTATTGTTATTTTCGTCATTTGAAGATAGGTTCGGTGACATGAGACAACCGAATATCTTTTTAAGGAATTACTTCATTATTGTTATTTTTTTCAATCACATAATAAACAAACTGAATTATTTGTTAGGCCTATCATTTTAGACATATATCCAAAATGACCATCATTCCAATTAATCGAGGTATTAAGTAAGCTGGCATTTAAACAAGATTACTGTTCTCTGCAAGACACCTCTTCTATTATAGTGATGATGATGATAATGATGATGATGATAATCATGACGATGATGATGATAATGATGATGATGATGATGATGATGATGATGATAACACTCATAATAATCATCATTATCATTACAGTAATCATTATTCTATAAAAGAACGGTTTGTTTGATCAAACAGAATATAAGCCATGATAAAAAGAAGGAAGAACATGACAAAAAGGCAGATGAACTATTGACATCAATAGATGAAAAAAAAAAAAAATATTGCCTGACGGGTAGGCCAGTTTTGTTGAACAAACAAAACAAGGTAAAAAGTCAAAATCATTTCAAACACCTAACGACAAAGTCCAGTGGATTCTTCCCCAAAAACAGGTCTTCATCATACGTGAGCTAAAAATAAATCAAAACAAAGCAAACTAAAAAAAAAACAAAAACAAAAAACAAACAGAGAAAACACACACACACACACACACACACACACACACACACACACACACACACACACACACACACAATGTAATACAGTCCATACCAGCGATAAACTGAGAAAGTGTACAAAACAATAATCCTCCTTTGAGAAACTTGGGAAAAAGCTTTGGTTTTTGAGCATTGTTGATGTCTGTTATTTGTGTCGTCTACTAAGGGCTTAAGTATTTGTCTAAAATTGGGCTGTTTCCAACTGTGCACATGAAATAAGTCTTAATCTGCACTTTTATTTGTCCTGTTTTATAGTTGTAGTTATGGTTGTACTAACGCTGCTGTCTGTATCAGACCGCATGCAAGCAATGCTGTATATCTTTGTGGGTTTGATTTAGATCTGCCTACTTTTTATTTTCCTGTTAATATGAAATAATCGAAGCATTCAAGTTCTGTTTGTCTTCAGTCTGTTTACACGGAGAAATCAACAACAACAACAACAAAAAACTTCCCTGTTTTCGACCACCATTTTACTCTCAAAGTGAGGATGTCTGCTTAACTGATCCGCCAGTTTACATTTACACTGTGTTGTATATATATATAGAAACACAGCAATCGACAAACAAAACAAAACAAAACAAACAAACAAATAAAAAAGAAGAAGAAGAAGAAGAAAATAACCCTCTCCCAAAAAAAAAAACTGAGGCAATATAGCCAACTCAACGCCAAAGATATCTGTTGTACGTTGCTTTCACAGAGAGAGAGAGAGAGAGAGAGAGAGAGAGAGAGAGAGAGAGAGAGAGAGAGTTTCATCAAGGAGGAGGGGAATTGAGATGCCCACGTTTATGCATACACACTCGAACACATGTGTACGATGCATGCCTTCGAGAACACACACACACACACACACACACACACATCTATATAACACACA
>JADBJO010000317.1:45293-47793 GCA_016801955.1 Conus betulinus | reverse complement strand
ATTTCGTACTTTTTCGTATTACGCTTTAAACTCTAGCTTGGCCACGCCCACCGTGACTGAAACCTCCCTCATAGGCTTAGCTTAAATTAAACCAATGAAAGAACCGCGCTATTTTTGGCATTTCAATGTTATGGAAAACTGTCTGCTTAAAAAGTACAACAATTTTCGAAAACGTGGGATGCTTAAAAAGTACAATAATTTTCGAAAACGTGGGAGAGTTACTCAGAAATATTTTCGAATACCAAAGGGTGAAACACCAGTATGTGTATACAGATAAAGTGGTGTTGTGTTGTAAATGATCATCATTACCTCAGTGTAAACGGTCGTCATTACCTCGATGTAAATGGTAGGTATCACCTCATTGTAAACCGTCATTACCTCAAAGCAAATGGTCGCCATTGCCTAAATGTATACAGTCGTCATTACCAAAATGTTAAAGGTCATGATTGATCCAATGTAAATGATCGTTATTACATCAATGTAATGGTAGTGATTACGCCAATATAAACAGTCTTTATTACCTGAATGTAAACGGCTCTCAGCACCTCAGTCGTCGTTTTTACCTCAGTCTAAACATCGTTATTACATAAGATAATGTTGCTTATAGCCCAGCCGACCGCAAAGGGCCATATATATCAGGGCTTCGTTATTACATCAATGTGAACTGTAGGCATAACGTGAACGTATACTGTGGTCAATACCTCGGTGTAAATGGTAGGTATTATTTCAATGTAAACGATCGTCATTACCTGAACGCAATGGTCGTCATTACCTCAATGTTAACGGGCGTCGTTACCTCAATGTATAGGGTCAATATTACCTCATTGTCAACATTCGTCATTTCCTCACTGTAAACAGTTGTCACGACCTCAATGTAAAACGGTCGCCATGATCTCAATGTGAATGCCATGATCTGACACACACACACACACACACACACACACACACACATATCGATTTGTTCCAGACGGAATCCCTAGTGGCAAGTCAACTGAGTATTTTCACGTGTTCGCACATAGCAAGTTCATCATGCATTTTCTTTTAGGTGACTGTGACAGACGTGTGTCATGTTGTGACCCTAACTGACCCAGTAACACTAACAGGAATTAGCCACCAAATCGATGTTGGACTAGTTTCAAAGCACTCCTAAACTTATTATCAGCTGATTCATGTGTGACGTCTACATTTGTTTGTTTGTTTGTTTGGATGAAACGAGAGAAATTGAGGAGTATTTTTTTACAGTGAAGATGTCAGTCGAACGCATGCTTGCATGCGCTCACAAAGCAAACGAACGAGCAGGAAAAACAAAACAAAACAAGACAAAAGCAACTCTCTCTCTCTCTCTCTCTCTCTCTCTCTCTCTCTCTCTCTCACACACACCCACACACACACACACACACACACACACACACACACCACCGCAGAACCACGGACCTAAACCCAAGAACAAAAGGTTCCAATCAGTCGTAATTCAGTCAGCCGTGACCCATCCATTCAATTTTGGCATGCTTCCGAATCGAAGGATGGACCCACAATCCAACTTTGTTGGAAGACTGCGGTCTCCCTAGCGCTCTTGCAGTTTTCATTTTGTAAAGTTTCAAACACTCTTCAGTTTATCTGGGACCTACTTACTCTCAGTTGTTTTCAGGTTCAGATATGTGAGCGCGTTTCAGTCTTCACTCCAGAGGCCGTAACACAAGAATCGCCATCTTTTGACGCGCGCATGGCGTCACAGTTCTCCACCACCATCCTGCCCCTCGAACTGACAGGCACGTCAGGCCGAAGAAACTGACAAGCCAACGACAGCGATGAAATTGACGAGAAAGCCCGCTTTGTTGGCCCAGGAAAGGAATGACAGTGGGCAATGTCAATTTTCGTTTCAGGAAGGCTTCTCTCTCTCTCTCTCTCTCTCTCTCTCTCTGTGAGTTTGATGAGTTCAGATTCGTGTGTGTACGATTGTTGAAATAAGTTGAAAGACGTCCACTCTCTGGCAACAGACTCTCGAAAGAAGCAATAACTGTCTTATTTACAAACATATGGATTTTTTTTTTTTTTCTCTTTCTTTCTTTCGTTTTATCAATGCGTTGATGAAATTCTGTCGTTGTAATAATAAGCTTGAAATAGAAAAAAAAACATATATATTGACGATATGGATTGCCGAGAGAGAGAGAGAGAGAGAGAGAGAGAGAGAGAGAGAGAGAGAGAGAGAGAGAACTGCAATATCAGAATTAGAGAGAGAGAGAGAGAGAGAGAGAGAGAGAGAGAGAGAGAGAGAGAGTGCAATATCAGAATTATGAGAGAGAGACATGTAGAAACTGCAACATCAGTACTGACAGTGGGTGTGAGCCGCAGAGAGAGAGAGAGAGAGAGAGAGAGAGAGAGAGAGAAGAGAGAGAGAGAGAGAGAGAAACTGCAATATCAGAATTAAAAGAGAGAGAGACGTGTAGAAACTGCAACATCAGTACTGACAGTGGGTGAGCCGCAGAGAGAGAGAGAGAGA
>JADBJO010000317.1:35293-40293 GCA_016801955.1 Conus betulinus | reverse complement strand
GCTGACAAGTCAATACTTTTCGAGGAATTACCACACTTTCCCTTTCTGTTGTGTTCCTGAAAGTCGCATCTTCGTCCAAACTGCACAAGAGAGAAGAAAGGAAAAAACCCGTCCCTGTAAGAACCTGCTTGACTCTTGAGGCAGAGAACCGAGGTCACATTACAAAGGTTGCGGGTTCCATTCTTTGGGTTCCCTTCACCATCGTCACCTAGTACCCCTTTCTTCTTCCTTTGAGTAAAAACCTCATTCCTCCACACACACACACTTTCCTCTCTCTCTCTCTCTCTCTCTCCTCCTCTCCTCCTCTCTCTCTCTCTCTCCTCCTCTCCTCTCCTCTCTCTCTCTCTCTCTCTCTCCTCTCTCACACACACGCACAACACACACATTAAAACAACACACACACACACACACACACACACACACACACACACACACACACACACACATTAAAACACACACACACACACACAACACACACACACACACACACATTAAAACACACACACACAACCACACACACACACCACACCACACACACACACACACACACACTCACACACACACACTAACGCACACATACACATTAACACACACATGCACACTCATTTACATACCTCACATTCACTTATGCACAGACATATATTCTCTCTCTTCTCTCACGCTCTCGCCCGCTCACTTGCTCACTCTCTCTCACACACACATACACTAACATTCAAACATACCTCCCAGTCTGTCTGTCTGTCTGTCCCTGTCTGTCTGTCCTCTCTCTCGCGATCTGTCTGTCGTCTGTCTGTCTGCCTGTCTGTCTGTCTCTCTATCTGTCTGTCTTTCACACACAGACACACAGAGACACACTCACACACACACACACACACACACACACACACACACACACACACACACACACCACACACACACACGCACACACACACACGCACAACAAAAGCACGCACGCATGCACACACACGCACGCCACATGTACACACATGGACATTCACACACACAGTCTGTCTGCCTGTCTGTCTGTCTGTCTGTCTGTTTGTCTGTCTGTATTGTCTGTCTCTGTCTCTGTTCTGTTCCTGTCTGCGTCTGTCTGTCTTCATGTCCTCCTCTCTCTCTCTCTTTCCGTCCGTTCGTCCAATATGTGTCTGACTGTCTCTGTCAGTCTTGTGTGTGCTATTCTGTCTATCTGTCTGTCTGTCTGTCTGTCTGTCTCTGTCTGTCTCTCTCTCTCTCTCTCTCTCTATTCTCTCTCTCTCTTTGCGTCAAGTAAGTACCACGCTCACTATAAGTTTTTCAACCAACTTTGTAACCAGACAGCCAAGGTGCCCAACTTGTAAATCTAACTCCATAGTTACTTTATTCCTCATGAACTCCCGGACCGAACTGAAGGAGAGATAGAGAGGGGAGAGAGCGAGAGAGAGAGCGAGAGAGATACTGACGACCATTTTTACATTGATTAGGCCCGACCCCTATCGAGCAGAGGGATTTCTACCAACAGACAGCCATAGAAAAAAAGGCAGAGACAGACTTTAACAGACACAGACAGGCAGGCAGAAAGACACATAGACAGACACACAGACAGACACTGGACGTAAAGAGAGAGGGAGAGAGACAGGAGACAGAGACAGACAGAAGACAGACCAGACAGAGCAGACAGACAGACAAGACACAACACACGACACAACACACACACACACACATCACACACACACACACACACCACACATGTACGTACACAACACACACACCACAAACACACACACACACACAACACACACACACAAACACACAGAGAGGAGAGAAGAGAGAGAGAGAGAAGAGACAGACAGAGAAGACAGACAGACCGACAGAAGGAGAGAAAGAGAGACAGACAGACGACACACAGAGAGGAAGAGACTTCAGACAGGGAGAGAGAGGCGAGATCAGAGAGGCGAGAGAGAGAGGACATCAATTATAACCAGACCAGATCAAGACGGGGAGGAAGCCAACCGGAGGTGGCGGGGGGACCGGGGGAAGGGACGGAGGGGGTGGGGGGGGGGTTGAGGGGTTGAGGAGAGAGACGGTTTCCGGTTGGGGTGGTGGATGGTGGGGTTGGGTGGGGTGGGGGTAGGGGTGGGGGGGTGGGGTAGGCCAGGAGGACGGGGAAAAGCATAACAAGGAAGGAAGGGCAGGGAAAAGTTGAAGGCGAAGGGGGAGGTGGGGTGGGGATGGGGGGTGGTGTGTGGGGATGGGGAGTCAGTGGTGGAGGATAGGAGGAGGAGGAGGAGGAGGAGGAGGAGGAGGAGAGAGATGGAGGAGATGGAGGCGGTGGGGGGGGGGGGGGGGGAGTGGGTAGGGGTAGGGGGGGGGGTGAGGGGGTGAGGGTGAGGAAGAAGGCTGGCATCGCGCGGAAGCTACCCGGGGTAGCGACAAGGCCATCCAGCCTGAGAGACAGAGAGGTGTGTAATCGGGTGGCAAAACTAATTCGCCTTGGTCGCCGTTCATGCGAAAAAATCAAGGAGACAGAGAAGAGAGAACATGGGGAAGGGGGAGTGTGGGTAGGGCGCTGAGATGAGAGAGAGAGAGAGAGAGAGAGAGGAGAGAGAGAGAGAGAGAGAGGAGAGAGAGAGAGAGAGGCAGACCAGACAGACACACCACACACACACACAGACACACACACACACACACACACACACAACACACACACACACACACACCACACACACACACAGGGAGAGAGAGACACAAATACACAACGACAAACGAGCAGAACCTCAGTGAAATTGGAAGACAGGAGGACAGAAGAGGAAAGAAAGAGACAGAGCCTTCTCACCCCACCCCCCACTATCCCCAGTCTACTACCCCCCCCCCCCCACCACACACACCACACCCCCCCACCACAACCCACACATGACAATCACACACAACACACAGACACAACCACTCAGAACACACCCTCTCCTCTCTCACACCCCGACATGACTAACCTCAGAACCCCCCCTCTCTCTCTCTCTCTCGTCGACCCCTGCACTCTCTCTCTCTCTCGTCCCCTCTCTCTTCCCTCTCTCTCTCCAAAATCGCAGATGCACGATCGTAGCTCAGTGGTTCCCTAGTTCCAAATCGTTTCCCGTTTCCGTGTTCGAACCTCACTATTAACCCCCCAGCATAAAAAAAATGTCACATCATTTTTGCCCGCCATTATGACCTTTGTCGTTTGACGGAAATCAGCAGAAAGTCAGATAGCCCTGCCTACCCCACCCCCTCCTACTTCCCCTCCCTCACCCCCTACCCTACCTATCTCCACCCTCAACCGCCCACATCTCTCTAATCCTCTCTTGGAATGGCCCCCGCCGCCTGCCATCTCACCTGACGTGGGTACGTGTGAGGAAGATGTTATACGTGGGTGTATGCATAGCATCGCCCCCCCCCCCCCCCACACCTCATCCCCCACCCCATCCCCGCAGACCCACCCTCATCCCCCCTCACCCCCCCACCCCTCCAAGTCTTCCTCCAGTGATGAGGATCGTGAGGCGCAGTGAGGGTGAGCGGCTTGGTCCGATCGTTTCCTTCTCTCCCAATCCCTGACCTCCCTCCCCGCATCACGGCAAGAAGAACCAGCAATCTCACTCACTCCAGACCCCCCGCCTTCTCTCTCTCTCTCTCTCTCTCTCTCTCTCTCTCTCTCTCTCTCTCTCTCTCTCTCTCTCTCTCTCTCTTCCGACTTCCGTCTCCTTATAGCCCTGCGCCATCTGCCCAGTCCGACCACCCTCCCCTTCATCCACCGCCCTCCCTCCCTGCCTTCCTCTCTCTCTCTCCTCTTTATACTGGACCTTGCCCCCCCCCCCCCCCCCCCATCCCCACCCCACCAACCCCCACTCCCACCTCACCTCCCTTCAACCCCCTTCCTTCCTGTCTTCCTGTTTCTGCCAGCTTTTCTTTTTCTTTTTCTTTCTTTTCTTCTTTCGGATGAAGAAATGGGATGGTGTGAATTCCACTGTCCCTCCTCCCTCACGCCTACGACTATAAGCACAATCTATCAGTTTCTGTACAATTGAGATTAGATTTGGGGTTAGGTGAAGGTTGCAGTCAGGTAAGGGGTAAGGGGTTAGTTAGACTTAAGGTCATGCGTTAATTGCGGAGTCGGAGAATTTTGCGCTTACGTTCTTTTAATTAACGAAGATCTCATTTTCTAACGCTTTCGATTCGTCACCGTTCATGTCCGGCTGTCCCTAACCTAGCCCCCTCCCCCCCCCCCTCCCCCCTCCCAGCCCCTGACTCTGAAGGTCGTAGGATGCTGTCATCGTCGTCCGCCGCCCCCCCCCACCCCCCACCATCTCCCCCCCCCACACACACACACACACAAGCACACACACTTCTTCCCTCCCCTCAAGCTTTGTGCCTCTGTGGGTCAGTTTTCGGAGATGGGGGGTGACGACAGCGACGTCATAAGACAAGGGCGTACATGAGGGGTCACCATGTCTATTGTTCGGTAGATGACGTATGGCGCGTGCGCGCACTACATACACATGTATACCACAATTTACGCATGCACGTACACACACACACGCCAGATATACAAAGTAACGCAGAAACACCACACCCACTCACACACACACACACACACCAAACACACCACCCACACAACAAGGCGCGCGCGCGCGCAGCACGCGCTCCAAACGCACGCACGCAAGGCCGTATGCGCACAGACACCATAAGAGAGAGAGAGACGAGAGGATGAGAGAGGAGGGGGAGACCAGTGGGAGAGAGGAGAGGGAGAGGAGAGGAGGTGAGAGAGGGGGAGAGCGGCAGACAGACCAGACAGGACAGACCAGGTGAGAGAGGGGGGGGGGAGGGAACGCACACACCCAACACACCACACAACACACAAACAAAACACATCACCACGCGAACACCAAAAAGAAAAAAAAAAAACCCAACGGCCACCGCACAAACACCACACAAATCACAGCCACAAAAAAACAAAAAAACAAAAAAAAAAAAAAACACAAAAAAATCAA
>JADBJO010000317.1:22500-30000 GCA_016801955.1 Conus betulinus | reverse complement strand
ACACACACACACACACACCACACACACACACACACACACACTCACAAGCACAGTAGCAGTAGCATGGCCATTACTGTCACGCGCAGATATTAGCGGGCAGAACTGTCATTAAGGGGTGGAGGGCGAGCACGCGAGAGGGAGAGAGAGAGGGGCAGAAGATCTGGGGGGGGCGGGGGGGCGAAAGGGGAAGGGGGGGGGAGGGCGAGCACGAGGGGAAGGGGGAGAGGGGGGTGGAGGGGGGGGGGGGGGGGGGGGGGGGGGGGGCGAGGGGGTGGGGGGGGAAGGGGGTAGGGGTGGGGGGTTTAAGCGACGGGCCTGATCGACACTTGTCGCCTCCCCTGATCACCGGTTTTGACGTAGGCCTGACGTCACGATTAATGTCATCACCGACCACGTCCGAAGGCCGAGGTGCTAATTAGCTGTGTGGTGCCTCTATGTGCGGTCGGGCGTGGAGAGAGAGAGAGAGAGAGAGAGAGAGAGAGAGAGAGAGAGAGAGAGAGAGGGGGAGAAGGGGGAGGATGGGGGAACGTGGAGAGGGAAGAACGGAAAGTTTAGCGCTTGATGTTTTAACGTTTTTTTTTTTCTGGCATTGTTTGCCTGTTTGTTTCTTTCTTTGTTTTTTTGTTTGTTTGTTTGTTTGTTGTTGCTGTTGTTGCTTGCGAACAGTTCAAAATAATCCCCAACACCATCTCCCTTCCCACCCCTCCAGCGCTGTCATTTGTTCTCTCTCTCTCTCTCTCTCTCTCACACTCACACACACACACACTCTCACACACACTCACACACACACACACACACACACACACACACACACACACACACTCAGACACATGGAATCCTGAATATATGTGAAGACAATTGAAATGATATGCAACATACCCAAATGCAAAATATCTATCGTTGGAAGACACTTAATCTCTCTCTCTCTCTCTCTGTCTCTGTCTGTCTCTCTCTCTCCTCTGTCTCTCTCTCTCTCTCTCTCTCTCTCTCTGTACACATATGCACGCCAGCGCGCACACTCATGTCTGCACATGCAACATTCGTTCCTTCGTGTGCATACCAAAGCAATGGCAAAACACCTTATCAACACATATATATTGGGGAGAGAGGGAGGTGGGGGGGGGGGGGGGGGGGGGGGGGGGAGAACTTAAGGTTAGGGGGGAGGGGGAAGGAGAAAGAAGCGGAACCACCAGTTCGTCTCCAAGACGCTTTGTCACCAGGGGCATGGCGTACTCCTGAATCTGCCGACGGCACGGATCAAAATGGACACGCCTGCAAATGGACAGGCGTTGTGGGGGATGACGTGCGAGGTGATGTTCCGGAACTCCTACGGAAGAAGCGTGAAGAACTACTCCGAGGCACCACAGCGATGTCCTGAAACTACGGTGGCTTTGTCATGTCCTCCGGTTGTCTTGGTCTTCCGTTGGTGGTGGTAGTGGTGTTGGTGGTGGTGGTGGTGGTGGTGCTGCTGCTGCTGCTGCTGTTGCTGCTGCTGCTACTGCTGCCGCTGTGGATAGTGCGTCTCAGGTGTTTCTGGAACACACACACACACACACACACACACCACACACACACACACACACACACACACACACACACACACATACACGCACACACACACACACACACACACACACACACACACACACACACACACACACACACACACCACACACACACACACTTCGAGATGTATAAAATTTAACGCGTGAAAATCGTACAGAGCTATACACACATATAACCGTTGAGGAGAAGAAGAAGAAGAAGAAGAAGAAGAAGAAGAAGAAGAAACACGAAGTAGAAGAGGACGAGGAAGACAAACAACACAAGAATAAACACAACAACAACAAAACAACAACGACAACAACAACAACAACAACAACACAACAAGGATAGCAAGAAGAACAACAACGACGACAGACAACAACAGTTATGGTAATTAATAACAACAACAAACAACAACAACAACAAGGACAACAAGAAGAACAACAACGACGACAGCAACAAACAGTTATGGTAATTAATACGAAAACGGTGTCGTGCTTTTCTTTCCCGGTGCTTTTAACACACAACGGTTCTTTCAACACAAAAACTGTGTGGCTGATGATAGACTGTGCATGGATTTGTTCGCTTTTATTTTGGAAGCAGACCAGTCGTGTCCAAGACAAAATGTAGCGAGAAAAAAAAAATGTAAAAAAAAAAATGGACGGACGAAGACAACACAGACAAAAAAGAAAAAAAAAGAGAAAGAAAAAAAATAACACTAAAAACACAACTGGGAAATGATGAAGCTGGCAAATAAATTCTTTTCTTTTTCAGATGTTTAATCACCGAGGGAAAAAAATACCTTCCACAAACAATCCCTTAGAGCCTGCTTTTTAAAGCTCTTATCACAGGAAAAATTTGAGTATGGACAGCAATATGAGAGAGAGAGAGAGAGAGAGAGAGAGAGAGAGAGAGAGAGAGAGAGAGAGAGAGAGAGAGAGAGAGAGAGAGATGAGAGAGAGAGTCCGCAGATCTGATTAAAAAACACACAAATAAAACATGTTTATTAAGAATAAATTGAACGTAGGAGAAGAGCTGGAACCAGAAGGCAGAAAGACAAAAAAAATGGAGCGAGGGACAGAGAGAGAGAGAGAGAGAGAGAGAGAGAGAGAGAGAGAGAGAGAGAGAGAGAGAGAGAGAGAGAGAGAGAGAGAGAGAGAGAGAGAGAGATTGAGGAGGGAGGGGGGGGGGGTAGGGGTAGGCTGGGATTGGACAGATATAAGCATGAAGGAAAAGTTTACACAGCTATAAGTAAAAAGAGAGAAGAGAAAACGAATAGACAGAAATAAATACGTAAAAGAAAAACCGCGTTTAAAACAAATCCAGCTGCAGAGAAGAACTGGAACTAGTGACGGAGAATGGAGAATGCATGGAAGGAAGGAGAGGAAGGGGGGGGGGGGGGGGGGGGATCACAGAGATTTTTGAAGGGGGATGGAGAGGGAAGGTGGCAGGAGAGAAGAAGAGGGATGGAGAGTTGTCATTACCAGCATCCTGTCAATCTAGCCCTCCGTCCACTCCCCTCCCCCCCACACCCCTCACCCGCCCTCCCTCGTCCCCTTCCCCCCTCCTCTCCCTACGTCGTTTTCCCACCCTCCCCTTTACTATACCTGACAACCCACATGCCAAGGGAGGCCAAGCTGGTCGATAAACAAATTACCTCCCTTCACCAACACTCTTCCCTCTCCTGGAGGCAGGGATTGTGGGCTCCATTTGGAGCCGTGTAACCCCCCCCCCCCCCCCCCCTCCCACCCCCTTTCCCCGCTTTTCCTTCCACCCTCATCCCCCTTTATCCCCCCCCCCCCTCCCCCTCCGGTTTTTCCCACCTCCCGCCCCCTTCCTCCTGCCGTCGTTCCCCTCCCCCCTCCCCACCCACCGCTCTGTGTCTTTCTGACAGGCCCACATCACTCTGACTTCAGGGCAAAATGTGAATCTGCTGTTTTCCGCCGCTTCTCCAGGGAAGACTGATGGAACGGCCCTGACATACAGAGAGAGAGAGAGAGAGAGACAGACAGACAGACAGACAGACAGACAGACAGACAGACAGACAGACAGACACAGACAGATACAGATACAGTCAGAGACACTGAGAGAGAGACAGACACACAGAGACAGAAACAGACAAGAGAGAGAGAGAGAGAGAGAGAGAGAGAGAGAGACAGACAGACAGACAGAGAGGGAGATACAGACAGAGACAGAGAGACAGACAAATAGACAGGCAGATAGACAGACATACAGACCCCCCTACCCCCCCCCCCCCCCCCCCCCCCCCCCACACACACACACACACACACATACACACACGTATTGTGGAAGAAGCAGATTTCCAAAGACATTGTGTGTCTCATCCATTCTGGAAAGAGGTCAGGTTTCATAAATCATACGTTCCACAATTTGTAGAAGGACAGACTTCGTATAGGACAGATTTCCAAGACATAAAATGTCTCACACATTATGAAAAGAGGTCAGATTTCTAGAGAAATAGAATGTCCCACATATTGCTGGAAGAGGACGTAATCTCTCTATAAAGGCATAGAATATCCTACACATTAAGAAACAGGACGTACGTCCAAACACACAGAGTGTTACGCACATATGGGGAAGAAGGGTAGATTTCTACGGTCATAGAATATCTCACGCATCGAAGAAAAAAGGACAGATTTTTGAAAGCATAGAACGTTCCATGGTGGATGGATAATTTCAAAAGGCAAGGCATGGCAAACCATGGCATTGCATGGCAAGGCAAGGCATGGCAAACCATGGCATTGCATGGCAAGGCAAGGCATGGCAAACCATGGCATCGCATGGCAAGGCAAGGCATGGCAAACCATGGCAAAGCTTATTTCCAGAGACACAGAATGGGGTCATACCATGTAGAAAAGAATGATGTATTTCCAAAGACACAGAATGTCCCCTGTCTCACACACTGTGGTAAAAAGACAGATTTCCAAAAAAAGCATAGACTATTCCATCCATGGTGGATGGATAATTTCAAAAGACACAGAATGCCTTACACATTGTGGAATGAGGACAGAGATTTCTCAAGGCGCAAAATGTTCCACGTGTCGTAGGACAGATTTCCAAAGACAAAGAACGCCTCAAACATTGTGGGGAAAGGACAGATTTCCTAAGGCGTCCTCTGTTCCACACACACTGTGGGACAGATTTCCAAAGACAGAACGTATCACACGTTACGTAGGTAGGAAGAATGCCAGATTTCCAAAGGCGTAGAGATGTACCACATAGAGCAAAGTAAGGCAAGGCAAGGAAAAGCAAAGCATGGCATAGCATGGCATGAAAAAGCATGATATGGCTAAACAAGACAAGGCAAGGTACGGCATGATACGGCAAGACAAGGCAAGGCAAGACAAGACAAAACAGACAAGGCAAACCATGGCATCCGATGGCAAGGCAAGGCATGGCAAACCATGGCATCACACGGCAAGGTAAGGCACGGCAAGACACGGCAAGGCAAAGCAAACAAGGCAAACCATGGTATCCGATGGCAAGGCAAGGCAAACCATGGCATCACATGGCAAGTTAAGGCACGGCAAGACAAGGCAAAGCAGACAAGGCAAACCATGGCATCCGATGGCAAGGCAAGGCAAACCATGGCATCGCATGGCAAGGTAAGGCAAGGTAAACCATGGCATCACATGGCAAGGTAAGGCAAGGCAAGACAAGACAAGACAAAGCAGACAAGGCAAACCATGGCATCCGATAGCAAACCATGGCAACACATCCATCCGATAGCAAGGCTAGGCATGGCAAACCATGGCATCCGATAGCAAGGCTAGGCATGGCAAACCATGGCATCCGATAGCAAGGCTAGGCATGGCAAACCATGGCATCCGATAGCAAGGCTAGGCATGGCATGGCAATGTATGACAAGGCTAGGCATCCGCAAACCATGCATCCCAGGGCAAGGCATGGGAAACCATGGCAATGCATGACAAGGCTAGGCATAGCAAACCATGGGCATCCCATGGCAAGGCTAGGCATGGCAAACCATGGCATCCGATAGCAAGGCTAGGCATGGCAAACCATGGCATCCCATGGCAAGGCTAGGCATGGCAAACCATGGCATCCGATAGCAAGGCTAGGCATGGCAAACCATGGCATCCCATGGCAAGGCTAGGCATGGCAAACCATGGCATCCGATAGCAAGGCTAGGCATGGCAAACCATGGCAATGCAATGCTGACAAGGCTAGGCATAGGAAACCATGGCATCCCATGGCAAGGCTAGGCATGGCAAACCATGGCATCCGATAGCAAGGCTAGGCATGGCAAACCATGGCATCCGATAGCAAGGCAAGGCATGGCAAACCATGGCAATGCATGACAAGGCTAGGCATAGGAAACCATGGCATCCCATGGCAAGGCTAGGCATGGCAAACCATGGCATCCGATAGCAAGGCTAGGCATGGCAAACCATAGCATCCGATAGCAAGCTAGGCATGGCAAACCATGGCATCCGATAGCAAGGCTAGGCATGGCAAACCATGGCATCCCATGGCAAGGCTAGGCATGGCAAACCATGGCATCCGATAGCAAGGCTAGGCATGGCAAAACATGGCAATGCATGACAAGGCTAGGCATGGCAAACCATGGCATCCGATAGCAAGGCTAGGCATGGCAAACCATGGCATCCGATAGCAAGGCAAGGCAGGCAAAACCATGGCATTGCATGGCAAGGCAAGGCAAGGCAAGGCAAGACAAGGCAAAGCAGACAAGGCAAACCATGGCATGGCATGGCAAGGCAAGGCAAGGCAAGGCAAGGCAAGGCAAGGCAAGGCAAGGCAAGGCAAGGCAAGGCAAGGAAAAGCAAGACGAGGCGAGGCGGGAGCAAGGACAGGGAAGGCAGTTTGTGGCAAGGCAAGGCAAAACGAGACAAGGGCAAGGCAAGACAGGCAAAGCAAGGCAAGGAAAGGCACAGCATAACAAGACAAGACCAAAAAAAAAAAGCAAGGCAAAGGCAACGTTTGGCAAGGGAGGTAGGGAAAGTTATGGCAAGGCAAGGTATAGCAAGGCGAGACACGGTAATCACCATCGCTAAGTTCTCTACAGGAACTGAAGTGTTACTGTTATCGTTATCATCATCATCATCATCATCATCATCATCATCATCATCATCATCATCATCATCATCATCATCAATATCATTATCATTAACATTATAGTTATGATTATCATCATCATCTTCATTATTATCATTATGATCATAGTTATTATTTTACGATTATGATTATGACTATCAGTATTGCTATCATTATCATTATTTTGCGTTTACAGACACCGATGTCCAATCTTGGAATCACAGTCTCTCTCTGTTTCTGGTAAATACTCCCACCCTCTGCCTCACCCCACCCCATCCTCGCTCCTCTCGTCCAACTCCACCCCTCTCCTTAATGAACAATCCTACACCCGTTCCAACCCACCACCCCACCCCACCCCCGCCAACCCCACTCTACCCTCTTTTCTCCAAGAATACATTGTCTGAAGCCGCCGTCCACTCTCTGTGCTTGACAAACAACTCAGCTTTTTCATCCAGAGACATTTAACGGCATCTCCACTCACAGATTCACTATTTAACTGATTCTCTTCTGTGGTGTTCTTTGTCGGCATTTGCAGGAATCATGATGATTCTATCCCGCTTCCGACAGAATCAGTGTTCTTTTTGTGTTATTTTCTCTGCACAGGTAGCCCGCGTCTTCTTAACACACAGTGACTTTGTTCAACTTTCCTTCTCAACTAAAGACAGTATTTGATCTGTCTCAAACATCAAGCTCCCTGTCGTTCTCTGTCTATATTCCTCTCCGCACGCAGTCCAAGACAAACCTTCTCCCTGCTCTTATCTTTGTATGATTGTTGTTGATTTTCAGCTTATACTGTCGGATTATCTACAGTACTTACAGACCAGTCCACTGGCACTACTCTCTGCGCATACCTCTTGTTGC
>JADBJO010000317.1:7500-17500 GCA_016801955.1 Conus betulinus | reverse complement strand
CTAAGTCCGTCCATCCCTGGTCTGGATTCGTGATGCTAATGATCGATCGATAGGTAGATAGCTAGACAGATGGCTAGCTAGCTAGCTAGCTAGCTAGCTAGATAAATATAGATAGATAAATAAAGATAGATGAATACATAGATAAAACCCAACCCTCCCATGCCATGTACAGCAATAAATGTCTTGTTACTGTCACGAATAGATAGATAAACAGATAGATAAAGATAGATGAATACGTAGATAAAACCCAACCCTCCCATGTCATGTATAGTAATAAATATCTTGTTACTGTCACGACAGAAGTGATGTCTGTTGCTTTGTCTGTCTGTTTGTCTGTCATCAACAGTACACAATATCTCCTCAACCGATTTCAACGAAACAGTGAAAAGATGGACTACGGCCCACGAAAATTTTGGTCTGGATTCGCAACGCTGATCTGTAGTAAGGCGAAGTCCCCAGTCCTCCGCAGAGACCCCACTGGTCCCCACAGCTTCTCCTGGACCTCATCCGGACTGGGCCACGTCTGGCGTCTCAAGGCGTGAAAGGTGGGGCAGGACTGTAAGATGTGGGCTGGGAGTTTGGGAGCCTGTGTCTCAAGGGCACTGGTCAGTATGAGAGAGCTTGAGACGTGAGAGATGGAAGAGGAGCTGATAGTGTTCTGTTCGCAGCCTGAAGATGTACACTTAATTCAGCTGCTCTGTCGAGCTGGTGGATGAGCTGTTCGTAAGTCGGAATGTGTTGGCTGAGGCCAGCGGGCAGACCCCCCTCCTTCAAAGTCACAAGGACAGAGGAAGACCAGACGCTACGCATTATGGCCATGCAGACTAATCTGGATCAAAAGATGGATCTGAGAAAATCTGGTGTTCGTTCAGGAAAATGGGAGGAAAAAAAAAAAAAAAAAAAACACCGAACTCATTCGAACAGAACTTGGTGGAAGGATCGCCTACGGCCACAGAGATGAACGCAGTCAACTGTGGCCCGAAGACATGATGCGGCCGGTCTGTGGCAAAGATTGGAACCCGAATGCGTTCGACCTTGGTGGAGGTCTACGATCGCCCCAGTGCCCTTCTAGTTCTATAATTAGCACCGACATGCTTTTCACACCGATGTGACACCATGGAGTAATATACATGGCGTGAGGTAAGGGATGGTGATTCACGTGCATACGCGCTAGGTGTGATTTGCTGCGCATGTCAAAGAGCGTTTTTTTTTTTTTTTTTTTTTTTTTTTTTTTTTATCCGGAAAGAACTGATTGGTGTCATTAGTAACTTCACGACAGATGTTCTTTTGGTGGCAAAAGTACGTGGTTCATAATGTTGTTTCCTTTGACACTTTGACACTTTTTTCGATGAACTGTGTGAAAAATTATTTTGTCGACGTTAGATATTGTATTTCATTTATTTTATATATCTATTTATTTTTATTCATGTATCAATTAATTCATTCATTAATTATTTTTCTACATCCCAACTTTTTTTGCAATTTTACGAGGTAACAATGATGTCATATTAAAAAATTCATGTTGCCATTTTTGAAGGGAAATATAAATGCAGATTTTTTTTTTTTTATATACCAAAGCGCTTCCATACACTGCCGTACAGATGATGACAGACTGTGATCCCTGACCTTGTCCATTTGAAAATGGCACAGAGAATATCTACCAATTATGCGATATTTGACAATGTGTGGTGCCAGGGCTATCAGAGTCATCTGTCGTTGTTGTTGCTGACCTGTCTTCAACCATACGGTCACCAAAATCTTCCCAATAGAGCCTATAGCAAGCTTATCTTTGTGTAGGAGTCAGTCGGGGCAGAACACACACACACACACACACACACACACACACACACACACACACACACACACACACACACGCACGCACGCACGCACGCACGCACGCACGCACACACACACACACACACACACACACACACATACAAATGGCTCTGATGGGAATCGAACCCACGACCTCCCAACCAAGAGTCCGCAACGTAAACCTCTTTGCCAGAGCGGCTGGAGCGCATAGCATGCATAACACTGGGTAGATGCCGGCTGGGGAGAAAAAACCTGCACAAGTTTCTAACAGGATCCGAACCCTAAATCTCCAAGTGCGCTGTCACTGAACCCAACATAGAGGCTGGTTCTTTGACTTCTTCACGAATAGACCGAAAGGAAACAAGTAGTGGCATATCATTATTAGCATTAAAAGAAAAAATTGCCTCCAAAAGACAATTCTCTTGTTTGCATCGAAATATAAATTGATTAATAGGCTGAAGCGTAGACAAACTGGTCTAGTCGTTCTCTCTCTCTCTCTCTCTCTCTCTCTCTCTCTCTCTCTCTCTCTCTCTCTCTCTCTCTCTCTCTCGACTCTCTCTCTCTATATTTTTTTGTTTTTTCTTTTATATATTTTTTCATATGTGTCAGAGTATGTGAATGGCTCAGTACCGTCAACCTTATGGCTTGATGATCAGTATATTGTTGCAATTCTGACCTTCTACCTCTCTTTCTACCTGTCGCTCTACCTGTCTGCCTGCTTGTCTGTCTGTCTGTCTGTCTGACTCTGTCTCTAACCCCCACCCTCTCTCTCTCTTAGTCTACCTGTAGCTGTCTTTGTGTCTGTCTCTGTGTCTGCGTGCGTGTGTCTCTCTGTGTGTGTCTCTCTGTGTCTCTCTCTCTCTGTGTCTCTGTCTCTGTCTGTCTGCCTGTCTGTCTCTCATTGATTTACTTATTCGTTTTTTGCTTCATATATCTGTTCATATGCGTTGGCGTATGCGGTTGGCCAAGTACCGTCAACTTCTTGGCGACTGGCCAATGCTTTTCGCGCGCCGTTTACCTGTGATTTTTTTATCACCCGCCTGGCAAGCGGTCTTTCAAGTTGGCGTGCTCTGATGCCGCACAAGGTCTCACACCTTGAATCGACCACCGAAGTCGGCCGTGAAATATAGATGAAGCGTGACACACAGGCTTCAAGACAGGGTGGGTAAGACTAGCGTGAAGGGCTATTGGGTGAAGCGCTCCCTAGGTTTGACGCTCTCTATGTCCATCTGTCAGAAATGGCTTTTATATTGCGGGTCTTGGAAACCATTCCTCCGTCCTTTCCAAGAGAATAGTGCTGGACTTAGTGAAGACATACTGTATAATTCAGAGTCTTCTGAACGATTCTCGTCTGTTCAAGAGATAATTTCCTGGTTTATGATGATGGATTTTTCAAGTGTCATGTTCTCTTTCATGTCAGGGGATAAACGCCTGGTAAATTGACGATGGACTGAATTACACCCATCTTCAGAACTATTCTTTCGCATTAGGACATTATTGCTTGATATAATGAGGATGGACGTTACTACTCTGTCTTCGAGATGATTCTTTTTTGGCCAAAATGTCACGGCTTAATTACATTTGCCACATCTGGTTTACTCCAGAAAGGTCACGATCCGGGATCTGACCATGTGGCACTGGGAGAAGAGCCTTTACGGTTAGTCACATTGTAGGCGTAATTTAGCCTCATGATCTGTATATTGTTGTGAAACTGTTCTCCTGTCTGCCTGTCTGTCTGTCTGTCTGTCTCTGTCTCTGTCCCTCTCTCTCTCTGTCGCTGTCTGTCTGTCTCTGTCTCTCTCTCTGTCTCTGTTTTTGTCTGTCTGTCTTCTGTCTCTCTGTCCGTCTCTCTTCTCCATCTCCCTCTGTCTGTCTGTCTGTCTGTCTGTCTGTCCTGTCTGTCAGTCTGTCTGTCTGTCTGTCTCCCCTCCCTTCTCTCTCTCTCTCTCTCCCTCTCATCTCTCTCTCTCTCTCTCTCTCTCTGTCTGTCTGTCAGCCAGACCCCTCAAAAAGTTTTGCAGATTCTCATTTTAAAAAATCTATCCAAGGACAATGTGTTCAAATTATTACATTGTGACATCTCCAGATTCCCAAACGGAAGAAATGGTAAAGCGCACACTGTTAAAACGCTAAATCATTTTACATCCGAAAAAATTGCAGCGCACACGAATTTTCGGCATTCTATACACGGTTAATAAAACTAAGGATTATGCTAAACGACAATTCAACATACTGTGAAGGGTATAAATCTGTAAACTTCTGAGAAAAGACATTTTCCAGAAGTTGATCGATCAAAATTGGGATGGACCCATTTGAGATTGACTTTCAAGAAATGAAGCTTGGAAGGATGGTCCTTACAAACACGGAAACCACGAGGAAGGGAACTAATCCATGTACAGTGTCACCTGGCATAAGAGGCTAGAGTGTGGTCACTCGGCAGGCCCCCATGGCTGGACAGTAGGCCCTAAAGCTTGGATCGGGAGAATAATTAAAGGTCGGGGAGACAGCCTTGGGGGTCCTGTGATGCCGTTGTTGTTTTTTTGCTGAGGAGGGCTTGATTTCCACAAACAAAAAATCATATGTAACGGAATTGACCCATGCCGAGTTTTGCCTTAGATATAGGATCAAGGAGAAAGGTTTGTTGTGGTGGGACAGGGAAGGAGATGGTGTGACACACAGAAGGGGCTGGGCGGACGTTCGTTTTTCATTATCGATGAAGAAAGAAGACAACGTCAGTGCCTCTATACTGCAAGCACAGTTTTTACCGTGTATTTTGGTGTCACTATAGACAATTAGACGAGACGAAAGTTAGGATTAGGGTAAAAGATCATCCGTTCCGATGCTGGACACTCTTCTAGTTGCAGCTCCCATCCTTCCTTGATAAGCGTGCTGCCAAGGAAGCGGAGGGCCATTTTGAGGCTTGCATGCGTCTTTGTAAAGCATAAACGTTCGTTTGTTTGTTTTGAGCGGATAAGGCATATAATGCGTTTCTGGTCCGTGAGACATTGTCACGAACTGCCGGTCATGCTTTGGAAACAGCCTCTGAAGTATGATGTCAACTCGTCGGAGAGTTAGTTTGCCTCAATGCACAACTCGCAGAAGAATCAGATCGAGTGGGACGCAGCTCGAGTTCTCTTGATTCGTGAACAGCATTACCTTACCCTCGAGAGGGCTCCAGAACACTACTAAGTTCAGTCTGTCTAGTTCAGTCTCTCTCTCTCTCTCTCTCTCTCTCTCTCTCTCTCTCTCTCTCTCTCTCTCTCCTCTCTCTCTCTCTCTCTCTCGTCTCTCTCTCTCTCTCTCTCTCTCTCTCTCTCTCTCTCTCCTCTCTCTCTCTCTCTCTCTCCAAGCTAGTGGAAGAAGAATGAAAGCAAGTTTGAAAAATGGATATGTAGGTAAAGCCAGTACTTTCAGCGTACAAAACAAAAAATACTTGTCTCAGCGTCACAAAACAAAAAAATATCTCTGTCTCTGTCTCTGTCCCTGCCTCTGCCTCTCTCTCTCTCTCTCTCTCTCTCTCTCTCTCTCTCTTACGAAGCTAGTGGAAGAAGACTAGAAGAAAGTTTAGAAATGGACACATAGGTAAAGCCAGTCTTTTCACTTTGCACTATAGTCTCTCTCTCTCTCAGTCTCTCTCTCTCTCTCTTTCTGTCTCTCTGTTCCTCTGTCTGTCTGTCTGTCTGTCTCTGTCTCTCTCTCTCTCTCTCTCTCTCTCTCTCTCTCTCTCTCTCTCTCACGGCTCGGTCGGCTCTCACAAGCTCTCCAATTCCAATTAAAACACCCTCGATCCCCGTGTTGACGCTTCGCCCTTGCTGAGCCAACACAGGTGTATTGACAACTCCCCTACCCCCCCCCCCCACCACCACCACCACCACCACCCCCCCCCCCCTCTCCGAACCGCCGGACAGGAGCTCTGACCAAATCCCCTCCTACCCACCACCACCACCACCCACCACCACCACCCCTCTATCTACACCTACCCTACCCCCCACCACCCCCCCCCCCCCCCCCCGTCACTACCCTCCTCCCCACTCTCCGTGGTCTGTCAGGCGGAAAATTAGCACAGCTCACCCTGAGGGGGTCGGACGGAAACCGGAACTGTGACATAACTCCGCATTCCCCTACGCGAGATTCATCTCCCCTTGAACGTTGAGTCCCCACGTCTATGCCGGCTTCCGTCTGTGAGCATAAGGCTGGACGGTAGTCGTAGTAATAGTTGTAGTAGGAAGAGAGGGGATGGGGAGGATAGAGGAGAGAGTGAAGGGGAGGGAGAGAGAGGAGAGGAGGGAGAGATGGAGAGAAGTGAGGATGGCGTGCGTGCGAGATGGGAGAGGAGAATGAAGAGAGAAGATGGAGAGGAGCGAGAGAGAGAGGAGAGAGGAGGAGAGGATAGAGGGAGGGATAGGAAGAGAGAGGGCGAGAGAGAGTAAGAGGGGGAAGCAGGGGAGAGGGAGACGAGAGAGAAGTAGCGAGAGAGAGGGAGAGGAGAGGGAGGTGAGAGGAGAGTCGGAGGGAGGAGAGAGAGGGAGAGAGAAGGAGATGGGGGAGACAGAGGAGAGAGGCGGGAGGAGAGAGAGGGAGAGGGAGGAGAGAGAGGTGGAAGAGGGAGCGGGCGGAGGTGAGAGGAAGGAGGACGGAGGAGGGTGGAGCGAGAGATGGAGGAGGCGAGAGAGCAGGGAGAGGCGAGGGAGAGAAGAGAGAGAGAGGGGAGAGATGAGAGCAGAGAGAGGAGAGTGAGAGCGATGGACCGGCCGAGAGAGAGAGAGCGATGAGAGAGAGGAGAGGAGGGAGAGGGGGGAGGAGGAGAGGGAGAGAAGAAGGCAGAGGCAGAGAGGAGAGCGAGAAAGACAGACAGACAGACAGAGGACTTACTGACAGAAAGACAGAGAGAGAGAGAGAACCACACCCAAACAACCACCAGCACACACACACACAAAAGAGAGAGAGAGAGAGGAGAGAGAGAAGAGGACGGAGGAGGAGAGGGGAGAGAGAGAGAGGCAGGACAGACAGACAGACAGGACTCTCCTCTCTCTCTCTCAACTCTCTCTCCACTCTCTCTCACACACAGAGCTACAAGCAGGACAAAGTGGTGAGGAGAGAGGAGAGAGAGAAGAGAGGGAGGAGTGGACGAGGAGGGAGGATGGACAGGGGGCGGAGGTTGAGGGAGAGGAACGAAGAGAGAGCGAGAGAGGATCGAGGGAGGAGGAGAGACACGAGGAGACAGACAGGAGAGAGGGAGGCGAGAGAAGGGAGGGAGAAGAGGAGAGAGAGGAGAGAAGAGGAGAGGTGAGGGAGGAGAGGAGGGGGAGGGCGACGAGAGAGGGCGAGAGGAGAGTCGAGAGTATGGAGTGGGAGAGAGCTGGACAGATGAGGACAGAGCCCACGTCAGAGAGGAAGCCAGAGAGAGAGAGGAAGAGATAGACAGTGAGAGGGAGAGAGGAGGAGTGACGCGGAGAGAGAGGGCGAGAGAGAGAGATACGAGAGAGGGAGAGGAGAGAGAGAGAGAGAGAGACAGGGAGACGAGGTGAGAGCGAGGGAAGGCGGAGAGAGAGAGAGAGGACACGGGAGAGGGGAGACAGGACAAGAGACGAGACGACAGACACAGAGGAGAGAGATAGAGAGAGGGACGGGAGGAAGAGGGGGGAGAGAGAGAGAGGAGAGAGGAGGAGTAGAGAGAGAGAGAGAGGGGAGGAGAGAGAGAGAAGCGGGAGAGGATGAGGAGAGAAACAGCAGGAACAACACACAGACAGCTCTATCAACTGACGATCGTGCATCAATAAACCAGTCAAAACACGGGCATAAAAACATAACTGAGGCGAACACATTCATTATCCATCTAATGATTATAAGTTAGGGGACAGGATCTCCATTCACATATGAAGGCACACAGAAAGAGATAGTGGAAGGTGGGGGTGGGGAAGGAGAGATGAGGGGGTGGATGGGTGAGGGGGGGATAGCGGTGGAGAAAGTAAGAGAGACGACAGTGATTTTTTTTTTGAAGACACGCACAGGGAAGAAAACGACACCGCCTTATAAAAACCCCGAAGAGAGAGAGAGAGAGAGAGAGAGAGAGAGAGAGAGAGAGAGAGAGAGAGGAGAGAGAGAGAGAGAGAGAGATGAAAATAAGGAAGTGGGGGCGGGAGGGATGGGGGTGGAGGTGGGGGAAGGAATGGGGAGGAGGGGGCAGAAGAATCATCGTTGTTTGTAGCCGAACCAAGCCACACCACGGAAGGAGACCATACCAGAAACAGACCACACGGTTAATTAAGCAAGTCACTTCGTCAGTGTGGAGTTTGGTAAGGGATCTCCATTACATACATGTTGGAAGAGGTAGGCACCACACACGGACTACTATTCAAGTCTCTCAAGCAGCAATGCGCCGTCTTGGCTGTGGAGGGTTGTCTGATAAAGACAGTGCGTTTTGATCCCAGCCCGTTTCTTATGCACGTACAATCGGTGAACAAGAACATTACTCATTTATTCTTATGCTATATCGATTGTGTGCCGTGACAGGTGAAATGATTAAGCATATTTCTTCATGAAGCTTCCTCATGTCCTTTCGTTGTGTGTTTTCTAAAAAAAAAAGAATGAAAACCCACTCCAGTCCTTCGAATGAGACTATAAACCAAGGTTCCGTGTGTGAACGCACGCATAATATCTTGCACACACGTAAAATCCCTCACCAACTTTCGGAAGAGAAGGCCAGTTTGACCGTTGGTATGGATGACACGTTACACATAGCATGCACCTTCCCCGAAGCTGGAGTATGGCTGCCTTAATGGCGGGATGAAAAACGGTCATGCATACAAAAACTCCACTCCTTTGTAGGGTAGACGGGATTAATACTTGCCTGTCCGTACAGGGAGTGTCCGCGGGAGTATCAACCTGCATACGCAGAAGACGAAGAAGAAGAAGAAGAAGAAGAAGAAGAAGAAACCCCACCCCAACCCCTTTTTTCACCTCTTCTCTTCTCTTTTCCTTTTATTCTCATATTTTGTGTGAAGGCACTTGTTTCAAGATATCAATACACGCACATCGTCAGGCACTGTCATCGTCAGGCGCGCGTGTGTGTGTGCGTATGTGTATGCGCGAGTGTGTGAGTGCTCGAGTGTGTGTGTGTGTGTGTGTGTGTGTGTGTGTGTGTGTGTGTGTGTGTGTGTGTGTGTGTGTGTGTGTGTGTGTGCGCGTTCGTGTGAGTGAGTGTGTGTGTGTGTGTGTGTGTGGTGTGTGTGTGTGTGTGTGTGTGTGTGTGTGTGTGTGCGTACGTGAGTGTGCGTAAGCGCGCGCGCACGTCTGTGTGTGTGTGTGTGTGTGTGTGTGTGTGTGTGTGTGTGTGTGTGTGTGTGTGTGTGTGTGTGTGTGTGTGTGGAGAGAGAGAGAGAGAGAGAGAGAGAGAGAGAGAGAGAGAGAGAGAGAGAATGTGAGAGAATGTGGAGTGCGTGTGCGCGCATACATACGATGTATGTGCGTCTTTGTGCACATGCGCGCGGTTCGCGCGCCTGAGTGTGTATATGTAAGTGTGTATGTGTGTATTTTTAGTGGCTGACTCACACCCGATGAAAATGCACCCATTATCAAACCACCCAAACACACACACACACACACACACACACACGCGCGCGCGCGCGCGCGTGCGCGCTCGCGCACGCTTGAACGCACGCACGCTCACACACACACACACGCATGCACGCGCGCGCGCGCACACGCACACACACACACACGCAAAGGACACTGACTTACACCTGTTCTCTCTCACCTCGCTCTCTACCTCTCTTTCGCCTACCTCAGTCGGTTCAATCAAGATTTGTGTTTTTCAATCCCGTTGAAAGCAATTATTCTCTTCAAGAGTTCAACCTGGCTAGATTCTGCAGCGGGATAAATGGTAGCTCTCGGCCTTTGTTTAATTCACAAGGTCGGGGCACTGACGTGGGGCAAGATCCTCAGCTCACGGAACACTGCACATCCCAGCATCCTTCATGCCCCCTCCCCCACTCCCATCTGTCTCTATCCCACCCCCACCCCTACCCAAGTCCTTCCTCATTCCCCTACCACCCAGCGTCAACAACGTCATCAAGCGAGACAACGTCGTCATCGTCGTCGTCATCATCATCATCATCATCATCATCATCACACCACCACCACCACTACCAGCTACGTCACCACCAACACCACCATCAACACCACC
>JADBJO010000316.1:797500-801928 GCA_016801955.1 Conus betulinus | reverse complement strand
GGAAATTCTAGGGCAAAACTCTGCTTTTCCCCGGCGCAAAGTCGGCACAGTTACTTTGGACAAGCCTGATATATGGCTTCAAGCAAAATGCCCTTAAAACCCAAGTCGCTGGTAATGCTAGCATCTGCGGTGCTCCGGAGACTCTGTGTCTTTGCCACAGGATGAAACCGTTGTTAGTCAAACTTGATTTCAAATGCTGCTCACAATTTTCGTTTGAAACTGGTGCCCAATAATTTTGCTGAATTCCGAACAGTTCAAGGAATATTTTGGTGGCTAATTTCTCATTACCTCTCTCGGAGAAAATAAGATTGGTTCTTTTGCATTTTCGTTTCACAATAGGAAAAAAAGTTGTTTCCTTTTTAATCTGTTGGTACAGTTACACAAGTAATAAAGTCATTGAAAAATGCACACACACACACACACACACACACACACACACACACACACACACATACGTGCGCGCACAGAGAGAGAGAGAGAGAGAGAGAGAGAGAGAGAGACAGAGACAGAGACAGAGAGAGAAGTTGTACGCATGTTTTGTGAACGAGTAAACAAAAATGCCTTCAACAACAGGGTTATACAAGGACACATATGAAGCGATAGATTTTGCAAGATGTTAATGAAAAGATGCAATGAAATTGCTAGTAAACACTGCTTCACTGCGCTCTGCAATGGTCCTCGTACTTCGTTTCACATTTAAGCATGGCATATGACACGATCTCAATCAACTACACGACTGTAATGAAATGTAGGATTTGCATCTTAACAGAGATTTAGTTTTAGTGGCCTGTTTGGTACAAGAACAGAGAATATGGTAAATGCGCGATCCAAGCTCTAGAATTTTTCAGGTGTGGCACAGAATTCATGGAAATAACAGAACTGTTTAAATATTTTGGAATACTTCAGATTTCAGAAAAGTTTAATAAAACAAAAGACCTCCGAGGAAAACAAAGAAAAAAAGAATATACATAAGATTTTTTTTCAAAGTTATTGTAAACATGTTTGGCAGCCTTTCTGTTTTTCTGTTTTCTGGTTTCTGTTTTCTTTTTTTTTAATTTATGAGAAATTAAACACCCAGAACTTAATAAAACTTTTTATACACCAAAGTACGCGCGCACATACGCGCGCGACGCTCGCGCGCACACACACACACACACACACACACACACACACACACACACACACACACACACGCTGACTGACTGACTCTCTCTCTCTCTCTCTCTCTCTCTCTCTCTCTCTCTCTCACACACACACACACACACACACCACACACACACACACACACACACACACACACACAACACACACACACACACACACACACACACACGAGAGGAAGAGAAACTGTCATTTGTACATACAAATGCCCATACACTTTATTTTTAACGCTAACATCATATACTCCCCATCAGCGCCACTTTCCCCCCAACAAGTGACCTCAGTTCACACATGTATTCCCAGCTGACTCAGCACTGTCAATGTTCCTGTAAATAAAACATCACCTCTGCTTCCTGGAGATGCCGTGCCCGTAGTAATCATGCGATAGACTTGCAAAGCAACTTTGCACATTGCGGTAATACATGTTTTCTTATGAAGCGAGTGGCTGTCACGTTTTGTTTCCAGTGATGCAACTGAAAGTCGATGTCGTGTTGAGTGGTGAAGACAACTGCCTGAGTATTATTCGGCCATAAAGAGAGTAAATAAAGTAAATGCGTGATGAGAGGAGAAAGATGTGCTCACACACACACACACACACACACACACACACACACACACACACACACACACACACACACACAGAGAGAGAGAGAGAGAGAGAGAGAGAGAGAGAGAGAGAGAGAGAGAGAGAGAGAGCAGCCCAGATCTACTTAAAGTTTTCGCAATTGCGTGTGCGCACAACACAAAACATATACACATAAATACACCAGCGCGCCTACGCACACACACACACGCGCGCGCGCGCGCACACACACACACACACACACACTCTTTTATACGCACCCTTCAGCATCAATTTGAATTTGGAATGCTTTCCCAAAACAGTTTTGTACATTTGATTAAAATGACCCGAGAACCGTTCATTACATGCAAAACTATGTTTTCAATGTGATACTAACCGTTTGTTTGTGAAGGGAGGGAAATGTAGTGAGTAACAAATCTGTCAGATGTACATTTGATCTTAATTGTTTCGCTTTGAACCACTCTCCCTGAATTTTTTTTCCACAATTGATACAATTGACAAGTGGATTCCCAACAGACTGAGCACTGCCATGTTCCTGTAACAACAAAGTTTTTTAAAGTCGTTCAGGAACCAATGAGAACGCCAAGCAATTGAATCCCCGAATGCACTTTCCATTCCAAAGAAAGTTTTCAGGCTTGTCATCATCGTGACTTACGAGAGCAAGGGACTCCATCAAGCTTCATTGCCCTGTGTGATCAGAAAGTTCTCTCTTCGCTGAATCGTTCTAACTTTCCCTTCCCGTCTTGATGCTCTAGTCATTTCTCATTAGCTGCTTTATTTTGTGTGCCATTCAGAAGGAAGGCAGTCGTGCAAATAGTTTGTAGCATGAAAAACTGCACAATTTCTCACAGTCGATTAAATGAAGGATTTATTTTCTACACGTGCGCCTTTGTATCTGCCTTTCTTGAATCTAAGCGTCTGCTAGTATTTGTCACCCTGATCAGTTTGAGTATGAAATTATCCAACTGGTTACAGGTCTTAAATGGTTGTTGTATGAGGGAATAGAAGGATATCTTTCTCCATGCAAATGTAGGTTGACAGGTGGTAGTGGAGTCTTAGGGGTGGACAGGTTGTATAGCCATAGAGGTTTGTTTAAGCACGCGAGATGTGTGTAGAAGTAATATCGTATCGGGCCGTATCAGGTAAGGAGAAGGAGTGAGATGACGTACAAAGTTCACGAGGTTAGAGGGGGCCAATCATTGTCTTTGTTTACTGGTAGATAGGTGAAGTTGTTTGGTGTTGAATTGACCTGTCACTTGTGTGTGTGGGACATCTATGGACTACCTGTGGCTGCCTAAGCAAGTTCCGCGTTTGGTGCGTGTAGGCTGATAGTCAGCTAGTGATGTGAATACCCTCGTAGGGTCTGGTGCCTCTAGTATTCCTGGCAATCAATATCTCTGTGTGCTGACTGTGGAAAGCAGTTCAGAATTTTATCTTGTTTCAGGTCTGGTTGGCCCCATCTCTGTGCTTCGCTTAAGTCTCGCCCATCACTGTGCTTCGCTGAAGTCTCCACCCATCTCTGTGCTTCGCTGAAGTCTCCACCCATCTCTGTGCTTCGCTGAAGTCTCCACCCATCTCTGTGCTTCGCTAAAGTCTCTCCCCCATCTCTGTGCTTCGCTGAAGTCTCCGCCCATCTCTGTGCTTCGCTGAAGTCTCCGCCCATCTCTGTGCTTCGCTGAATTCTCTCCGCCCATCTCTGTGCTTCGCTGAAGTCTCCGCCCATCTCTGTACTTCGCATAGAACTCTCACCACATCTTTGTGCTTCGCTGAAGTCTCCGCCCATCTCTGTGTTCGCTATGCTAGGGTCTCCCGCCCATCTCTGTGCTTCGTGAAGTCTCGCCCATCTCTGTGCTTCGCTGAAGTCTTCGCCCATCTCTGTACTTCGCTCAGGTCTCCGCCCCATCTCTGTTCTTCGCTGAAGTCTCCGCCCATCTCTGTGCTTCTCTAGGGTCTCGCCTCATCTCTGTGCTTCGCTGAAGTCTCGCCCATCTCTGTTCTTCGCTGAAGTCTCCGCCGATCTCTGTGCTTCGCTGAAGTTTCCGCCCATCTCTGTGCTTCTCTAGCTTCGGTAGGGTCTCCGCCCCATCTCTATGCTTCGCTGAAGTCTCCGCCCATTTCTGTGCTTCGCTGAAGTTTCCGCCCATCTCTGTGCTTCGATGAAGTCTCCGCCCATTTCTGTCTGTGCTTCGCTGAAGTCTCCGACCATCCCTGTGTCTCACAGACTGTTTCTTGGCCACAGCAATACCTCAGCCTGCTCCGGTCTTCACTCTTCGTCGGGAGTGGCGGCAGTGGACGAAGTTTCGCCTGCGTCCTGCAATTATGGCTGTGTTGTGTTCTGGAGTGTGCCTGAGAGACCGACGTTTCCAGTGTCGGAACAGTTGTGATTCAAGAGTCGTCGAACTTGGACATGAGGCAATTTCACACTATTGGATGACATTTCAATTGTGTGTGAGGATGAATGAGAGAAGAGAAGAATAGAATAGAATAGCAAGAATGTGGTGTGAGTGTGTGTAGTTTTATATGCTGGATGATTAAGTGTTTGTCCCCTGTCATTGGGTTATGTTCTATCCGGTGTTGGTGTAGTGGAGAAACTGAGGCGATAGATCTACGTGTAACTTAGAGTAAGGGGTATTAGGTTGGAAGGAGTCGTGAATGTATATGTGTTGAGGTTGATAACTTTTGTC